>JAJLVH010001060.1:0-11240 GCA_030570155.1 Magnusiomyces magnusii
ACCAAAGGAGTTGTGTACTGCGATGCGATCAACGCTGATTGTCAACGCCAGTGCCAATACCACAGCTCCAGTTCCAGTACAAGCACCGGTTCCAGTAAATGCCAATGTAAATACAAGCATCAGCACATCAACCAACTTGATTGGCGGGTTTGCGTTTCCACCACAAGCTTCATCATTACCAACGGCGGCTGGTGGGGCGGGAGGAATGAGTCCAAACATTGTTGGGCCTCAGCTTCGATCCATGCTGCCAGGCTCACCACTTTCGTTAAACCTTGCTTCTCAGCGCAACTCGATCATTGAGACCCAAGAAGAGTGACTGCGCAAAGGGGTTTATATTTATTAATTATCGTTGTGTTTAGACTTTTGGGCGATTCTATACTTTTCATATACACAAATACACGCTGTTACATTTTTTGTTTTGCAATACACGGTGCGTGGGCTTTAGAAAACCAGTTACAAAAAGCCGTTTGGCGACGTCAAGGCGGGGAAGTGTGTTGCAGCGTTGGCAGTGCACGCCGGCAGCGTGTCATTGCACTGCTGCGCTGTAACAGCGACACGTGATATACGCGTGAACAACGATACCGTTTTATGTGTTTTCACGGCAATTTTTTTTCGCCAATCGCGGTATCGACGTATTTCAGCAGTTTTTTGTTTTCCAGCACACAACCATGAACCATCCCATGGAATATCCGCACTTGATTGGATGTAGAACGTGTTGCATTTTATCGCATTTTGTCTTCCGTGCTGGCGATCCCCAATGATTTGCTGCATCCACAATCGTATCTAGTTTTACATCCGCCGATTCGAAAGATTTAAGACCGTAGAGCGTGGTCTCTTTTTCTAATGATTGATACCAAAAGTACCAAAAAAGAGGAAGTCGTCAAGACCCCCAATTCTTCTTCTTCTTCTTCCTCTTCTTCTCCAGCAATAAACTCATCTTCTTCTAAACCATCATCTTCTGCACCTCGTAAAAAACGGACTTATTCTAAAACAAACTTTGAAGATAATACCACAGCATCTATCGCATCAACTCCAAGTGTCAAACGTCGAGTTTCATTGGCTTCACATTCTGATCTCGAAAGATATTCCGTTACCAATTCAGCTTTGGGCTCAAACTCAACACCAAAAGTACCATTAGAATCTGCAAATACTAAAACCGCTACTCACACCATTGCTCCAAAGCCTTCTGAGCATTCAAATCCTATAAATAATTCAAACCCTCCTCGCTATCAGCTTTTGCCCGCAAATCGTCATTCATCACTTTCACCAAACTTTGGTCCTATTGGAAGACCCCTTTCAAAACCTATAGCCGCTTCTCCATCTACTACCAACTCGAATATAAACAATACCACCTATTCTTCTCTTAATTTTCAAAACCCTGCTTTTTCCCGTCCTCGTCCGATAAGATCTTGTACCCACTGCCGACAACAAAAAATCAAATGCAATGCTTTAGAAGTGTTCCCTGCCCCATGTACTCGCTGTGCTCGAGCCGACCGGAAATGCGTTATTGATCCGCTTTTCAAGCCTCACAAAGGTGGCCAGGTCCAGTCTTTGCGAGACGACATTTCTAATCTTAAGCAACAGCTTGCGGCTATGAAACACCGAGAGTCCGTCTTGGCGTCGGCACTTGAAAAGACCGCAGTCTCCGGCTCTCCCGATGCTGTGGCTGCCGCCGCCGCCGCAGTACTGGATTTACAGCAACAGCAGCAGCAACAGACACAAGCTGTACGTTCTGAATCGGAGTCTCCTCCTGATAACAGTACACTACAACATTTACTAAATTCTACCACTGCACAGTTGGCCGATAACAATAACAATAAAAACAATCCAGTGGACTCCTTGAAAAATGCTTCAACACCAACTGAAAAAGGTGCTTCTCCTGCTGCTTCCAATTATTCTCGAAAAACTTCTGTATCTGTTTCCGATTCACACCCTGAATACTATGTTGTTGGCGATGTTCGAATTTCACACGACCGTGCCGAAGAATTGCATCACCAATTTATGACACAGTATTTACCATTTTTACCCATCATTCAATCAAACTCTGCTACCGAACTTTATCAGCAATCCCAGCTTTTGTTTTGGACCGTATGTCTTACAGCCTCTTTGTCTGAACCAACACCTACTTTATACAACAGTCTATGCTCTCTAATTAAACAATTGGCTATCGAAACGTGTTGGATTCAAACTCCAAGATCAACCCATATCGTGCAAGCATTGTTAATTCTTGGCAACTGGCCTTTGCCCAATGAAAAAGTCTTGGACGACTGTTCGTACCGTTTCATTACACTTGCCAAATCCTTGGCCATGCAATTGGGTTTGCACCGTGGTAAATTTATTTACGAGTTTTCTAGAACCCAAGTCAGTTTACCAGACGCAGAAAAATGGAGAACCCGAACCTGGATTGCCATTTTTGTAATGGAACAAGTTTGGTGTGCCAACTTGGGATTACCTCCAAATATGCCCATGGATTACTTGCTTGAACAGTCTCGGACCGATCTGTCACTTCCTAAATCGTTTCGCTCTTTAGCTTGTTTGGCTATGTTTTGTTCAAAACTTGTCAATCTTATGGGCTCATCAGTCACTTCACCCGATGGAACTTTAGAACCGAAAAACAGATTTTCTACGTTGGGAATACTTGAACAAGAGCTGGACAGACTAGTGGGAGAGTTGGGTACTGATGATTTGTTTGTTGAAATCTATTCCTTATACCTCAAAATGATGATTTGCGTTTTTTCTTTTCTTCCAGAAACGCCAATTCAAGACCAAACAATTTATATCATCAAGGCATACCATGCTGCAACTAGGGTAGTTACTTTATTCAGTGGGCTCGCTGAAAAACGCCGAATCATTGAATATCCCATATACATTAGACATCCCGTCAGTTTGGCTGCCTTTATTTTGTTTCGCCTACATTTGTCGCCATTGCTATTACCACAGTATGTCGAAAGCGCTCGCCAGTCTGTTGTCACTGTTCATCGTCTTTTTCGAAATATGTTAGCTGCTTGGAAAGACGTTCAAAATGATATTTCGCGTACAGCCAAGATTTTGGAAAAGTTAAACTTTGTTATTATCACGCACCCTGAGCTATTCACCAAAGCATCGGGTATTATTACGCGAATGAGATCTCATTTGACAGCATCGCTGTTTTATGAGCTTATTTGGGCGATTCATGAAGCAAGAAGACGAGGCGGAATTGGATCTTCAGTCACTCATACTGCTGCGTTCGTAGCAGCTCGTGCGGCTGCTTTTGGTAATAAGAATAGTAACACTAACAATCCAACAACTACTAATACCAGTAATAACGACAATAGCGACAACAAAACTTCGTTTTCTTTTAATTATACCAATAGTATACCAGGCAGCCATGTCGATAGCGTACCGCCACTTCCGTTTTATAACCAAATTACCAAAGAAGACTTTACAACTACCACCACCACAACGCCTAATGGAACAACTGTCACGACACTGGTTCCAACAAATGCCAATTTGATGTCGGCACAGTATGGTGGAGGATCTACAATTATTTATGGAATTAATGGAGTGAGGATTTATACAAATCAAAGTGATAACGAACAAAAAAGCAACATTAATAGCTCCAACAGTGATAATACCAATGACGAAGGTTCAGCTATTATTCAGAGGTCATTTTCAGGTGACAATGCACAGAGCGATGTGTCAGAAGTTCAAGGTGTAACGAAACTTGCAGGAATTGGACATTCTTCTAAAATGTTGACGACCCGAGGACCTGATGTTGCTGGATCATTGACTGTTGATAGTAATGGTAACATTGAGAATAGTGTGGACAATATTAGTGGAAATAATACAAACAACACACACCAATTGTTTGAACCAGCCCATCAATTTCCGGCTCCATTAAAAGTACATCAGATGTCATCTTATTCAAACAATTTAGTCAATACACCAAAGAATGGTTACAATGATATTTCAGTAGGAGCATCAGAAACTGTTTCTACTACTGCACCAACAATTGATACCAAAACTTCTCAGTCACAATTACAACCATCATTGGCACCCTCAGCACCAGCTGAAAACAACCAGAGTAATAATAACAACAACAATGGTAGCAGTATAAGCAATCCCATCACTCCATTTTATGGAACTACAGGTAGTTCATCTGATCCATTACATTTGGACACACTAATGCAAGGAATTGATTGGTTAGATCCTAAAGGTGACGATTTACTGGGATGGATGGACAACTTTGAACTAGATGTGTGAGAAATCTTGTTTTTTGCCAGAATGAATAAAAAGAAACGAAAAGTAAAACATTATAATAAATACCTGGTCTTGAAATAGATAATGTATCGAAAAAACATGTAATTTTAAAATGTTTGAATATTTATTTTTTAACTGTATATTTCATAAATGTAAATGAACTTCCAAAATATACTTAACTAAGATACTTTTGCTGACATAATTGGAATTTCAGTGACGTAGTCAATATGCATTGGGGAGACGAATAAAAAAATGAGATGAGAATTAAAAATAAATACAATTCGTCACAGCGATAATGTAATTAAATATCGAATATTTGAAAAAGTTTTTTACTTTTTTATTATATAGCTTTATGGATTTTCATTCTTTTTAATAAAAAATTTAACTGAAACTTTAAAAAACACATTAATTCAATCATTTATCACCACTAAACATTGAGAATTCTCGACTATCGTTGTTATTGTTGGAAATACCATACAAATATCTATATATAAATAATTCTCAACACCCACATACCTTTCGTTTCATTTTGATATAATTTGTTATTGGTATTCACGAGCACCATAGGAATATATTTATCAAGAAAAGTCTGACTGAAAAAAAACACTTGAACCATTATAATTTATTGATATCGAAAAAAACAAGATAATAATAATAAAAGGATGTATAAAAATATTTTTGGATTGTTTTTGTTAAGTTGGTTAAGCTCAACAGCTCTTGTCGCTGCCATTTCTATAAATATACCAAACATACTTGGCCATATTGATATAAAAAAGAGTGTTGATTTTCTTGAATCTGTTTTTGATGAAACTTCCAAGGAGGATAAATCCGATTTTGAAAAATTAATTGATATACCTAGTTCACAATCTTCTCCATTTGTTGGCCAAGAAAAGAATGGAGCTGAAGAAGACGCTGACAAAAGCATTGTAAACAGTGAAGAAGAAGAAAAAAGCAACAGCGACAAAGCTCATGATTCAAACCATGATGATTTCACATCTTCTTGGTCTAGTGCTTTAGCTAATTTTATGGACCGTAAGTCTTCGAATCCTAAGGTGGCGGAGCCAGATTGCATGGACAAACATCCGCTTTTGACCCCCTTACAAGTTTTGCTCATGCCCTCCCGCGCTCACCTCCAATCTCATTATCAGACTGAAAAACAACAACAAAATCAAAATATTGAAAATGATGACAAAAACGCTGACAACAGTAAGAATGATGCCAATGCTAAAAATTTGGTTTATGTGCCTCATGTGAAGAGACAAGAAGATGGATCTGGGTTTAACTCTACTACAACTTCTGCATCACCATCTTCTACTTCTAGTGTATCTTCTACTATTTCTGGATCTGTATCTGGTACTGCTTCTGAATCTGAATCTGCAACTTCTCGATCTTCTGAATCCAGATCCCAATCTGCAACCTCGACACCAATTTCGCAGTCATCTGAATCAATCTCTACTTCTGAAGAAGAAACAACTACTATAACTCAATCAGGTTCTTCTTCAACAAGTGCTACTTCAACAAGTCAGTCATCTGAGACTGAAACATCTGAAACCGAATCTTCCACTACTACTTCTGAAGGAGAGTCTAGTACTACCACTGAAGAGGAATCTAGCACTTCCACCACTGAAGAGGAATCTAGTACTTCTATCTCTGAAGAGGAATCTAGTACTACTTCTAACACTGAGTCTAGTACTACTTCTAACACTGAGTCTAGTACTTCTACCTCTGAAGAGGAATCTAGCACTTCTACCTCTGAAGAGTCTTTGACAGAAAATTCTGAAAGCTCAGAATCTAGTACATCTACTGAGTCTTCAGAGTCGTCAACTGAGTCTTCCACAGAATCACCAGAATCTTCAGAGTCGTCAACAGAATCTTCCACAGAATCTTCCGAAACAAGCACCACCGAAACCTCTGAATCTTCTTCGCCTACACCTACACCTACACCTGTAGTAACATCTTCCCCCTCGACTATTCTTTCCACTGCTACATCATCTGGTATTGTCAACACAGTTACCCAAGTCACATATGTTCTTATCACAAAAACTCCTTCTATTTCTTCACTATCATCTTCTCCTACTGGATCTCTTCAAACCAACGAAAACGCTGGTATTTCTTTGATTACCCGTTCACCTAATTCATCGTCATCATCTCATCTTGTTTTGCTTGTTGCTTCTATTGCTACATTGGCTGTAGTCTTTGTCGGAACAGGATTTGGCGGCGTTCTTTTTGCATAAATTGGTTTAAAACCTTTTGTTGATGATAATTACAATTTTCTTTTCGCATTGAACACTAGGTGTGTGAAATCTGGGACAGAAAATGAAGTAATATCTATTTGATTTGGACAATATCATGTTACATGCTTTTTTTTATCAGTCATTTTATTATTCCAACGCACACGAAAAACCAACATTTTGATATTCGTTCCTTTTTTTATATATGTATTTTTTGATTTCTTGTATATGCTTTTTTAATTATTTTAATTGACAATTTTTTTTTTTTTTTTCAAATTTAAGACAATTTGAAGGCTTGAAAATGACAAACGGAGTAGTGTTGGTTGTAGACTTATTTTCGTATTTCAGTTGCTGAAGGATTTTGCAAATACAAAGGTTGTATGAGCTTGTGCTGGATGTTCTATGTGGACGTTGCTCTGACTCAACCATCTGCTTGAACCAAAACGAAGGTTGGTTTTGCAGAATTTGCCTTGTTTTGGCAAAAGATCAAAACCACTTGGGACTGGGTCATGTGATCCACATGTATAGGGCAAGGGCCAACACAACTAGCGTGAAAGCCGTGCAATCACATGTCGGCAAGGAGTGGCTCGCATAACGAGAAGCCGTCCCAGACATGGGCTGCCCACAGTAACCAGCTTAGACTATTTGTTGCTACTAACGTGGTGATTGTTTTTATTTTATTTTTATTTTTATTTTTATTTTTTTAAACCATCCTGCATTCGTGTCAAGATTGTAGTTTCGTCAGTATCACCAACAATTGAACCAGCAATAACGATACCAACACCAAGACATATTCATGCCGTTCATCAAACTATCTTCTGACTACCAGGCTCCACCTCCCCCGGAACAAACATGGTATTTCTACAACTCATCTGCCCAAATTGATGATCCTCTGTTCAGCATTCCAACACCAGGTGGCCCAACGACTGCTGCTGCTGCATTGACGTCCGAAGCATTTGCGGCTCTTGGAGCTTCATCCAATTCATCTTCTGCTGCTACTGCCGCTGCTGCCGCCGCCGCTGCCTCTACCGCAGCATCCATCACCTCCAAGTCAAACCCTAATCAGGATGAGGCCATTATTGCTGCTGCAACTGCAGCAAGCAAGGTGGCAACGGCGGTTGGAAATGATCCAGCTTCTACTGGTGATGATTCATCTTTGCCTGGCCCAATTGTGCCAAACACACCTGGCTCTTTATCAGCTTTGTCTAGATCAAACTCCTTGTCTGATTTGGAATTGTCAGAAAGCGCAGCAGCGTCTCTTGAAGCTACTCCACTAATCATGCCTTCTTCTGGTCCCAGTTATCCAACGATTTCATCGTCACAACCTGATAGACGTCCCTCTACTTCTTTTTCATTAAACTCTGTTGCAGATGAGCTTTCCGAATCAGCACCAAGTGGAAAAAACTCTAAATCTGGCTCCGGCTTGGACCACCGTAGTAACCCTATAACCAATAAGCCTCAGCCGCGGATCGAAACAATTGCTCAATCAGAACGTGCATCAACATTTCCAAAATCCAACAACCCAGAAAAGAAAAACAATGACCCAGATACAAAAAACAGTAAGCTTCCTCACACCCAGTCGGAAGCCCAGGTGCAAAAAGAAGCAACTGTACCATCTGAACGTCCTTTTTATGCAAGTGTTACTTTTTCAGGTGCCATTGCTCCATCATTAACAGAATGGACTGCGTTTAATCCAAACGATAATTTAGCAATTGAAGACGCTCATACAAAGTTATCCGCAAAACTGAAAAACGATAATGACAGAAAAAAAATTATGGATCATTCTAGACATGACGATGGCTACAAAAGCAAGCATCGTAAACACAAGTCTCGACATACCGAAGAGAAGGACTGTGATATTTATGAAGGCGAACTCGAAGTATTGGTAGGAATTCGTCGTGTTTATAAAGTTGACGTCCGAGAACTTTTGATTAAACCTGTTTATTGGGCTCCTGTTAAAGATGTTTCTACCGTGGCCTGCTGCAGTTGGTTTTTTAGTTCTACACTAACACCCGTTGAGCCTTCTTTGGAAGAAGCTGTCAAAAAAGCATATTTGAAAATCCGTCCTTGGACTCCCCAGTATATGGATGAATTAAAAGCTACTTTGGAAATTCCTGAAGCCTTTGACAGTATTAAAGTTCCAATAAAATATACTCTTACTCCCGAAAAAAGTGATTTGCCACCAGTAGAATATGAAGCTGCTGTGGTTTTTGCTCCGTGCAATCCATATCTCGACAAAAACAAAACAGAGACTGATGATTCTACAAAAAGTGTTGATCATCTTAATTCTTCAAATAGTGATACCAACACGTCAAATACCACTCTTCCAGAATCCCAAACTAATGATACCACTTTTGAAAAAGCACAAAAGCCATACCCTATTGCCTATATCCTTCCAGCAACTATTGGTTCGAGTATTCGCAATCCATTATCATACCTGACTAGCACAACCGTCTACCAACTAATTACTTTTTTACTTGCTGGAAAAGCGCCTCCTGGAACTATTACAACTTTACAACAGCATTTTGATTTCAATGAATACAAAAAGATTCATTCTTTGCCTGACCGGCCCAGTGACGTTTTGGGTTTTGTTCCACCAAAGATTACTGATTTAGTTTTTGTCATTCACGGTATTGGGCAAAAGTTGAGTGAACGTTTGGAAAGTTTTAGTTTCACATTTGCTATTAACCGATTTAACATTTTGGTTACCGAACAGCTTGATTCGCCTGCTGTCAAACAATACTTGGGATCTGATACCACTATTCTTGCATTACCTATTAATTGGCGTAAAACTCTTGATTTTGAAGCTATTAAAAATGCAAGTCATGATCAGGATACCGGAAAGGTTTTATTTTCCTTGGCCCAGATAACAATGAGAAGTATTCCGACTATTAGAAATATTGTATCTGATGTGATTCTTGATATTCCTTACTATATGTCTCACTACAAAGGTCTGCTTATGGAAAGTACTGTAAACGAAGCTAATCGAATTTACAAATTGTTTCTCAAAAACAATCCGGGTTTTGATGATTATGGTAAAGTTCATATTGTTGGTCATTCTTTAGGAAGTGTTTTGGCTTTGGACATTTTGTCAACCCAACCTACTGACATTGTTGCTGCAAGAGATGAAAAATTACGAGAACGCGAGTTGAAGAAGGAACGTCAAAAATCTGCAGGAAAAGATAAAGTTGCAAAAACAGATGTTGAACAAAATAGCGACGACGATTTTGATGAATTTTTGTCTCAACATTTTTGCTTCAACACTTCGAATGTGTTTTTTGTTGGAAGTCCTGTTGGCTTTTTTCTATTGTTGGAGAACTCAAGTTTGATCCCTAGAAAGTTATATGAGCAGGAGGTTTATGATGCAAGAATGGAGCGATACCGTAAATCAAAGTCGACTATGGAACAGCACCACGAAAGTTTATTGCTTGATGATCCTTCTGATAAGTTTTCAAACAGACCAGATACCGGCGCCACCGCCTCTTCATTATCGACAATTGGGCCTTCTAGCAAAAGTTTACATGCTCATATGTACGCATCTCAACCTTCCAACTATTATCCATATGGCTGCATGAGTATCGACCGTCTTTACAATGTTTTGCATTACAGTGATCCTATTGGCTTTTGGTTGAACGCTACTGTTGATCCCGAGTATGCAGAAAGCGTAGATCTTGCTGTTCTTCCTACTGAAAAAGCATTTCCAATTTTGGAAAAGAATTCTCCACCAAACAGCAAAAATTCCGGCTTTTCTTTTTCATTTGGATCAACCTCGGATAATTCGGCTGGTATTGATGATTTAAGTAGCAATGATCAACGTTCTGGAAGCTTTTTCGAAGGCTGGAAAGTTAAGCTGCCTGGTATCTTTTCGTCGAGTTCACCCAAGAGTATTTCAGTTGCTACTGAAGGCGATGAGATAAAGCATACAGTTTCTATGCCAACCACACCAAACCCTGAAAAGGAAGAATTTCCAAAGGATGACGATCAAGAAACCGTTATGGGATCCAATGGCCATGAACATGGAATTTCACCTAGTTCATCAATGGTAATGGAACATGACTCTACATCTGAAAATGACGACGAGGCTGAAGAAAGAGAAGAAGTTTCGACATGGTCAGGAAAGTATTTTATGAATAAGATTCTTGGTAGCACTCGTCGTAAGAGATCTGAGTCTCAGTCATCAGTTTCGTCAGTTGCATCTGTACGTTCTAGCTTTTCAATTCAAAGCTCTTCGAGCGCAAAAATGAAACGAAATGCTACAGAAAATTCTTTAAATTTGTCTGAATCGGCTTCAGTTTCTTTTGAAATACAGCGTGAGTCTGAAAATAACGAAAACGTTGACGAAACCACTCGCAATTCTGAAGACCACAATGAAGACCATAACCAAAGCAACCAGAATCCCGACAATGTTTCGAGAAAACCAATTGACTCAAAAAAGAATGGTTTCTTAAACGCTGCCGTTGCTCCAAGAGCGTCATCAATGCCGCCTGATGTCACACGCTCTCGTCGCGAAAAAAGACCGGAAAGGAGAAGCCATTTGAATGAACTTTTTCCGTCATCTGTTTTGTCAGACAAGGAAGGCTCAAAAGATTCAAACGGTCTTGAATACGGTCAAGACGACGGTTCTTTGAGTACTGGAGAAAAGAAGAGTGAAGCACCTGAGGAACCTAAAGACCCATTTGCTGGTATGAGTTACGCCGAAAAGAAAATGCACTTGATGAACGATAATGGCCAAATTGATTATATTATTCCACTGGTTGGAACATTGGAAAA
>JAJLVH010001061.1:0-11239 GCA_030570155.1 Magnusiomyces magnusii
TGAATCATCTGAGAAAAAGTCAGGTAATGACGGTCGAGTTCTATTGTTTGGAAGTGCGGGCTCTGATTTTGATGATGATCAATCTGAGAAAAAGAAGCACGATAATCAAGAAATGAAGAAATTTGGCGAAAATGGAGAGGAAAGAGAAGATAGTGATGCCGACGACGATGAGGATGATGGTTTGGGATTAGTGAGAAGTAAGAGTCACCATGAATTGAATTGGGATTCAGATGAAGCTCAAAAAATGATTGATCAATATGATACTTTTCAAAAACATTAATGATATCTTTTATGGTGAATGTCTGATGATCTTTTTTTTTTTTTTTTTAAACGAAACAATGATATGATAAAAAAAAAAAAAAGTTACAGTAAAAAACAAAATTATATAGCAAATACATGTATTTTTTTGTAATTTAGGATGGGATCTGATGTCAATAATAATTAATAAAAAAGAATAAAACCATATGATATATATAATTACTTGAATGAATGACAAATTGCTTTTACGAGTTGTTGAAATTGGCTAGTTTTGTTTACAATTGGTTTCAATTTGCACATTGATAATCATAAACTGGTACGCGAATCATCACATGATCTTTACAAGGCTGAAATTTTTTTTTCTGTCGACAAAATTTCATCTCTAAAAAAAAAACTTTTAATATTTTTTTCCATTTTATATATTTTGCCATATTTAATACTAAATACACACACAAAAAATCAACAGTTTAAAAATGGCGCCTAAACGAAATAGAGAAAACAATGCCGAAAACGGACAAAATGCTAAGCGACCAAAGTCCAAGAACTTTAGTAACGGAAAAAGTAAAAATGCTAGTAACGGCAAGAGCAAAAGTTTCTCTTCTGGTGGTGCTCATGGTAATACCAACCAGTCATCCCGTGGAGATGGTCAGCTATTTGTAAACTGGAGCAAGCTTGAAGAGATGGAGGCCAATGATATTGAAGATGTCAACGATGAGATTGAAGATTATGAATTAAAACCCAGATCGTTCAAGACCAATGAAGATGATCAAGAGGATTTTGACAGATTGCCAATCAAATCTGCAGACGGTAAAGTTCACAGAGTTGTTACCAAAGATCCTACAGCAAACCAAAAGAAACAGCAAGAAGAATCTAGCGAAAACGAAGAAAGTGAAGAGGAAGAGGAAGAGGACGATGACGAAGATGAAGAAATGACAGCTCCAGAACCAAAAATTAGTGAACAAGATGAAATTATGCAAACTCAAGAAAAAATTGCTGAAGTCGCAGAGCTTATTATGGAAGATCCTGAAGAAAACGTTGGATGTCTTAAAGAATTGCGAGAAATCATTGAAAATACCACCCGATTCAAAGTGAAACAGATTACGATTTTGGCAATGATTCCTATTTTCAAAAGTGTTATCCCAGGTTATAGAATTCGACCATTGTCAGACGCTGAAAAGGGTGCGCGTGTGTCTAAAGAAGTGAAAGCGCTTCGTACATTTGAAGGAAATTTGGCTTCAAACTACAAGGCTTATATTGACATTATTGCCAATTACTCGAAAAAAGGAAAAACCAAACCTGAAGGTTCTGAAGCATATACATTGGCATGTTCTTCGCTTAGAGCTGCATGCGAATTGATCATGACGGTTCCACATTTTAACTTCAGAACCAACGTACTTGAAATTATTGTTGACAAGCTTAGTACAGCCAAGCGCACCATCGACAAGGCTTACGCATTAGCCGTCAAGGCCATCCAAGAGGTTTTCAAAGCTGATGAAGAAGGTCATGTCAGTCACGATTTGATGAAACTTCTTGCAAAAATGATCAAAGCCAGAAGATACAAAGTACATGAAGTTGTTGTTGAATCATTTTTATATCTCAGACTTCTTACCGAACTTAATGTCAAGGCTAGTATGGAAAAAGTTGATCGAGTAGACGACGCTCCTAAAATCAAAAAGAAGGACCGAAAGCACATGTCTCGCCGTGAACGAAAAATCAGAAAAGAAAACAAATTGATTGAAGAGGAAATGAGAAAGGCTGAAAACTCTGTTTCGGCTGAAGAACGTGAACGCATCCAGAGTGAAACTTTAAAAATTGTGTTTGTTATTTATTTCAACATTTTAAAAGAACGATCTACACAACTTATGGCTGTTACATTAGAAGGATTAGCCAAGTTTGCACACTTGATCAATGCCGACTTCTTTGGTGATTTGCTTGAAGTTTTACGAGAATTGATTTTGGAGCGACAAACATGGTTGGTTGAAGGAGAATTACGATTTAAAGAATCAGCAACCAGAGAAGCACTTTTATGTGTCGTGACAGCGTTTGCCTTGTTGTCTGGACAAGTGAAAGCTGGCGAATCCATGAACTTGGATCTGACCTTTTTCGTCAACCATTTTTACTCGAGTTTGTACGCAGTAGGATTAAACCCAGACGTTGACTTTTCTCGCAAATCATTGAGACTGGCAGATCCTTTGCAAGACCCATTGAGAAAAGTGCGTGAAGACGCCGAACGTGACTACTTGCCCAAACGAGTCGACATTTCTACTGAAATGGAAATGGTCATTTCATCATTGGACTTTTTGTTTTTCCGTAACAGAGCAGCCAATAGTTTACGAGCTGAAGCGTTTGCCAAAAAGTTGGCCACTACATCGCTGCATCTTCCTGAAAAGTCGTCGCTTGCTGCTTTGAAGGCTCTTGTGAAAATGACGCGCAGATATAACGTTTTGGGAGGTTTGTACTCGACTGAAGATCGAATTACTAATGGTGTATATAAAATGGATGTGGAAATTCCCGAGCATAGTAATCCCGAGGCTGCAACCATTTGGGAAACTGTGTTGTTAGAAAAACACTATTGTCCTAAGGTTGCTAAGGCAGCTGCTTTGGCACCTAAAGCTGCTATTCCGCCAAAATAAGTGGTTGATGGTAACAAATAGATACTTGTTTATAATAAAAAAAAAAGCAATATATTAAAAAAATAACAACAGAAAGGAATTTTATTGCAAACACAATTCAAAATGGTTATCATTTAAATAAAAAGAATCTTAATACTGGCACAATTGTTTATCAAAATTACGAAATTATTTTTTTGTGTTTCTTAATTGAAAAAAAACTTTTCTAATGCCAGTTTGAAATTTAGTGAATGTATAATACTGATTGGCATTGTGAAGAAGTTGATAGTTAGAAAACTTCATGTACTTTTTTAAAAAATTAACATGAGTAATTCATTTACTATTATTCAAAGTTCATGATGCTCAGATACTGCTTTCATCGTAACCACATAAATTAAAATATGTTTACAGTGTTTTTGTCCAAATGTTGGACTCAATATATTGAATTTCGCGAAACTATTTTTTATGATAAAACTTTTTAAACAGATACAAACTCATTTTTTTTCTGTTTGTTTTTGCTTGAATTGAAATTTCAAATATTTGAAAATCTTCAATCTAAGTTATTCAATAATTAAGTTGAAACTAACACCGAGAAAAAAACGCTAATAAATATTTATTTTAAAAAAATAGATTTGCTTTAAATTGCATGGAATAATTGATAAACATATTGCGGAAAATATATAAATTTTATCAAAAAAAAACAAAACTAACGAACTTTTTTTGAAAAATAAAAAAGATCATTTATTTGGTTATCGTGATTATTACCAATAAACCGAAAAATATATTCATTAAACATTTTCTTTTAAAAGCAGCTAACTTATTTAAATTACAGGAATAAAAGACTGCTGTTTTTTTTAAAAAAAATTCAATAAGCAAATATTGGTACGATGCTAAAACTTTTGTATTTTTTACTGCAAAAAAATCACCAATATCGAACAATTTGAAATATAGAATTCTACTAATGTGGTTAATAATTTTTTGTTTTGTTAGCTTCAGAAGCAAAAATTAAATGTAGATTTAATTAGAATAATGATTTAGTTCATTTAAAATATAAAAATAAAATTGAAAAAATTCAGTTTGACTTTATTTTTTTTAATTAAATTGCAGTTTTATTTGTTTTTTGGTTGGATTATATTTGATCACGAACTTACTTGGTTAGGTGATAAATAAATGAAAAAAAAGTACATAATGTAAAGATTCCAAGTCCTAATTTATTAAATAGATTAATTAACTAAAATAATAACAAATAATTCATAAACTATTTGAAAACTTAAATCTAAGGAAAAAAGACGGTCATTAGAAATTAATTAATAAATATACTCATATTTTTAGTGTAACAATTTCTATATTAGATCAAATAAAAAAATTTAACTAAAACTTATCAAGTTAAAAAACACCAACAAATCGTATTTTACTTTTTTTTTATTTTCAAAAAGTTTAATTAACAACCAATCAGAAAGCATTTTAGTGAAGGAAACTAGCTAGTTTAGTTTCAAGTGGCTAAAACCAAACGAACTAACAGAGATGAAAAAATGTATCAAACTAAATTAATTTCAAAAATAAATTCAGTATTTCACAAGAAATTTTTGGTAGATTTCAATTTATTGTTATTGTAAAAAATAATATAAATACCTATGAAAAAAGACGGTTTCTTATAATTTTTTCAATATTTTATATTTTCGTTTTTCAAAACAATATATAATTGGTTTTTTTATTTTTAATTGTTATTCAGAATTTTCTAATGAACAATAATCATGTACGTAATAGTTCTACAAATCATTGACTTAATTATTAACATAATTTATGGTTTTTTCCCTAGCTTCCTTTGCACAAATCACTTGCTTTTTCATTTGATGATACCGAGAATGATTTAAGCTCAACTTTGTTGACATCAAACTTCAATTACACAGGGGGTCAAAACCACCAGCAGAAAAGACCGACAATGACACCAACGCTCAATAGTAGAATTACTGAAACAAGCATTTCTAAAAAATATTGCCAAACTAGCAACCTTGAGCTTGAAAAGTTTGCAAAGTCAATTGGCAATGATAAGAAACTCATCAACAAACCAGTTGAAACCAACAACAATAATAGTTTAGTTACTGCACGAAAGAGTTATGATCGTTTTACTCCATATCTTTCAGTTCCCTTTCTTAACACTCTTTCTACAGCTACTGGTCCTGTTTTTGATGAGCTTGCCAAATCTTCTAACTTGTCTCCGTTACTTCATGATACTGTGCGCGTTATCATGACACCTACTCGTACTGTCATTTTGGATTCACAAAGACAGATTTTGGAGCAGCGCCGACAACAAGAATTGCAAACAGATGACCAGAATGCATACGACCACATGTACGGGTTTGATCATCTTTCGGTTGACCTTCCTTCACCTCTTTCTGTCACTCCGTTTTTACAAACATTAAAAGAGAGAGAAAAAATTCAAAACAACAACAACAATGAAAAAAACATGGATGCCAAAAACATCAACACTTTTGACGGATTATCATTTTTTAACAAAACACCTTTTTCCCAGCAAGTTGTTGAAGATTTGAGAAAATCTTTTGAGTCAAACAAGAAACCAAACAACAATAATGGATTTGATTCATCAGCAATATACAACTATACCATCAGTAAGAAATTGAATAAACAGGGAGAAAGATATTCAACAAAACCAGTTGTTGATCCTCTTGTGTATATTATGAACAAAGCTGAAACACATTTACAACAAGCAAAAGAGTATTTTCAAAAACAAAAAGAAAACACTTCATGGAAAAATGAAACTAATAAAGAAGACGATAATGGCAACAACAGTGATGGCGGTATGATGTATGATGAGACGTTTTGGAAATATTTTGCAGTAAATATGTCTGAACCTGCAAAGCTTCAAGTTGAATGGATTCCACGACCAGCCGAGCTTGAGAATGAGCATAAAAATAAGCAACAAGTTCAACATAATTTGATTAACGGTGGATCAGTTGAATTGCTTCAACCTTTAAACGATTTATCACATTCAACTCACCATGTGAAATCAATTAAACGAAAACCGTCTGTTAAGCAAATAAAGCATGGCAAAAACAAGAAAAAGTCTAAAAAGCATGGAAAAGGATCATTTTATGGATGGCTTGAGTTTCGATCACGCCGTGCTCCTACTACCCCAGAAACTTATTCAAAAGATTCTTCGACTGCTGATAAGTCTGAACCAAGTACTACTGATTCCAAACCTATTACCAGTACACAAAATCACGGCAGTGATACGGCGAATAAAATGAGTAACAGTTTGGAAAGCACCAGCTCGATAATATCAGGTAACGACCAAAACAGTACCAAAAACATGCATCATGCTACACCTTATTTCAAAGATGTTGAAGGTAGTAGAACATTAAGTTCTAACATTTTATGGCAAGATGCAATAGACAACATGTTTCCACAGGCATACAAATGGACATCAGCGACGGCTTCTTTACGTATGGAAGACTATCTTGCACGTAGTCGTAACCCAAACCAGCGTGAACAAACCGATTCACAACAAGCCAGATTAACACAAGCTGCAGTGAAACGATCACAAGCATTGTTTCTTGTCACAGTGATAGAAAATAAATCAACAATCTCTGAGGAAGACAGCAGTGATCGAGGATACTTATCAGCACTTGTACGCAATTCGTCCTTGCTTGTTAATCATGATCATTTGCAAAAGCGACCTCCAAAAATGCAATGTTTGATCTTGGTTTGTTTGGACTCCAATGATATCAACTCAAATGCTTCAAATGCTTCAAATGCTTCATTACCTATTTCTCATCCTCAGCCCGAAACGTCAAAAAGAATTCCAAACAACTTTGTCAATACAAACAAGTCTCTTCCACCTCAGCCCTTTAAAAAACCAGCATTTAATCCAAACCATGCACCTTCAGGTCCTTCACCACCGACCCGCTACTTTAAAGACCCAAGACAAGCACAGTTAGCGTATAGAACTCCGGTATCATCATTTAATCATGATTTTGCAAATAATCCTTCACATTACCCAAAACCACAAAGTCGAATAAAACATTACTTGGAGCCAGAATTCAGTGTACCTTTCAGAGCATCAAATGCTCCCAGTTCACTATTTCCCAAACTTAATAACCACAGACTTCCACAACAGAATTATTATAACCCTAACTTTCGCAACTCTCAGTCAAGTATCAATAATCTACATGCTTTTCATAATGGAAACAAACACATTCAAAATTTTCATGATGCCAACACGGTCGAGTCTAAAAAACAAACATACTACTCATCACTGAAAGAATTGATTTCTTCCGACGAACAGTCAAATATGAACAAGAGCGAAGAGGACAAAGATCAAGGAATTTTGTTGGCAGGTGTTGCTGATACTGCTGGAGTTCTTGGAATGTTGCGTATCGAAGCTGAAGAAGAAGAAGCACAAAAAGCTATGGAAATGAAAAACAGCAAAGACAGCGAATTTGATAATGATATCATTGATTTGGATAGCTTTCTTGAAAAAGACGGGAAATTGGATGATAGTAGCAGTAGTGAAAGCAATGTTTATAACCAAAGTCAACCCTCTCAACCACAAGTTTATCAACGTTCGAATCAAAAAAGTTCACCATTTGTCAACTCAATTCAAAAAAAAACTGTTAATTATATGTTGAATTTTGAAAAAACCCATTTATACAACGATTTAACACCATCTGTTTCTCCACGTACAGTCACACAAAAACCTAATATTGCTGCACCTGTCAATCATTTCAATAACATTACAAACAATACTAATTCTTTATCAGGTGGTAATGATGATCGGGATGATTCTATCCAAGCTCACAAATCTGGAACAACAATTACTGCTGATTCAGATACCAAAGAATATTCACAAAACGGACAACCATTAGATGAATCTATTCAAAAAGCCAATTCTTGTGAATCTCAGAAAGAAGAGTCATCTGAATCTTCAAATAGTTCCACAGAACCTTTTGAAAGCATTGAAAATGAGTCCATTGATGAAGATCAGTCAGAACAGCTACAAGATTCCAAGCCTGAATTGCATGTTGATGATGACACTAACAATACCAGCTTCGTTACCAGTACGTCAAATTGCATAACGAGCACTAAAAACAAAGATGTCACAATAGTCACCGGCCCGTCGAATAATACCGAAGCCGAGAATTGTGAAAATAAAAATCTTCAACTCAAACAAAACCCAGTTCCATTTCTTGACAACAATGATGATGGTTATGAAGGCGATGTCGAAAATGATAAAAAAGGTTCAAATATTCAAAATGATTTCAAAAATATAGCACCACCTTTTGATTGTTCCAATGATGAATGTCAACATGATATGACTGACAGCTCAGACAAGTCACAATTGGATTCTCAGGACAAAAATGGTCACAATGACAAGGATAAAAAGGTTATCGGAGCCGGTGAGACTTACGAAAGTTTTAAACTTACTGGTGGTCCACATGATTTATCAAATGCTTCTACAATCTCTCTTGTTACTTCTTGTTCGTCCGAACTTGAACGAGCAGAAACGGGGTCAACTATTTATTCTGGCTCTACACCAAGCATTTTTGTTCCAACAAAACAACTGGCTACCAAACCTGCTGTTCCGTTGAAAGTAGCAGGAAATGTTCCATACTCGGGTGTGTACCAAGGTCCATACGGACGTGCCAGACCACGTTCATATGCACGATCAATTGCAAGATCTACATCGCGCACTGCTCTTTCCGACATTTCCAACGAGTCCGTTAATGCTGATACAAAAAGTCACAGTGATTCATCAGAAACTCATAGCACTGGAACCAATGCTTCTAGTTCTAAAGTCAACAGTCTTGAAGGTTCGTCATCTACGTCTGTGAACCAAACTGCTGGAGATGAGGGGCAACAGTCAGTTGCATCTAAAAGCCAAACTTCAATGCATGTTGAAAATTGCCTTGATAAATTTTCGGTGCCTGTTGATCAACAGGTTGATGAGACAATGTTGAAAATGTGTGACACCATGATTGATGAAAATGGTAAAGGTTCAAAGGATAAAAGCGAGCATTCTAGTACATGTGATGAAGAAAAGAGAAGTCAGGGTTTAAGAGTTGATAGTGATGATTCTAGCAGTCGTAGTAGCTCTAGTGATGATGAAGAGTTGAGCCACGAAAGTTCTATTATTAGAGCTAGACAGAGAGAACGCAGAAGGTTAGGATTGATAATACCATTCCCAAGTCTTCCACCATTACATGAAACCGAATCCTGTGGTGGGTCGGTTTATTCATCACAATTTGAAGAAACTAAACTAGAATGTGAATCTGAAGAAAAGGTTGAACGAGAGCCAGTTAATGTTCAGAAACCGCAAGCACAGGAAAGTATGCCAACTAGTAATGTACCTAACATGACAATTGGTGATGATGTTTTTGTTACTGATCAAAACATTATTCAATTTTCAAGTATGGGAGGAGAGGTGCAGCATTGTGAGGATACCAATACTTCAACTACTAATACGAAAACAAATGCTCATTATGATGACAACATTGTCAAAATCACACTATTTGGCAACACAGCTAGAACAATGTTTTTACCTTCTAAATCATTTAATCAAAATGACAAACTTCAGATCAAAACGGCAGAGGTTGTGAAAACGATTTCCATGACGTATGATGAGCAAAATCAGCACGAGGCGCAGGTCAACCCATCGACCCCAAAGATGCAACATCAGCACATACCCAACACCAAAATACTAAAGCCGTCAACAGCACCGCCTCCACAGCCAACGTTATTATCACGAAGACCGGTTTCCAGAGCTTCGAGTGCCAGCAGAACACATCAAGCCCTGCTTGGCTTCGAAGCCGGGATTGGTATGGGAATTGATTTTACACCGCAACGGCCAACGCCTCTTCACCCAAAAACGTCGCCATTTCCAGAAAGACAGCATGTGTCAATACCCTTTCCTACTGCAACGAACTCTGGTTCCATAAATAGCAGAAACTTTGGTCATATGGATGTTAATCAACGGAAGACGGGTAATAATAATGCGGTTGGAGAGAATAGCCGTCATCCACAAAGTGAACATTTTGGTATGAGAAAGAAGGATATGGGCGTGTTTAGACAATCAAATGAAGGACCATATCCTCAACGACAGCAAGCAGCGCCATTTTCAATTAACAATTCGTCACATGAAAAGAAGCAGAACAATATGGGATTTTCGGGTGCATATTCAACTGGTGAAAGAGGAATAATACCACAAGGTCGACGACCTAGATCAATGACGGGATTGAATGAGTCTATGAAAATGAATGAAAGAACAAAGTCGGCAGTCAATTTGAATAGTCCGTCATCAATGGGATCGTACTCGTATCATCGAATGTCACAGTCGTTGTCTTTATCATTACCGGTCGTAAATAATTCATTCAATGGAGTGAAAGTATTGAATTACAAAAAAGGTCAAATGGCAAATAAACGAGAGTCAATGATTTTACAGCAGCCTCAAGCTCAGAATCCTAAACCAATTATTCCAACGATGGATCAACATCCGAAAAAAATGGAAATAGTAGGAGAAAAAAAAAAATCTGGGTTTCGGTTATTTGGATCAGACAGAAAAGGTCACAACAAGGCAATGGAAAAAGATGATTATTGGAAATCAGCTTCATGGTTATTACAGCAGCAACAAACGACTAACGATCGACAATTACAAGAACGATTAGGTCAACAGCATCAAAAGGTTAAAATACCAAGCATGAGAAAACCAGAAAATACCATGATTAAAAGTCATTTGAGTAATGCAGGTTCCAATGGAAAAAGCCCAAAACCACCGAATCAACAACACAGCCGTAATAGGCTTGGAAATACTATACGTCGTCTTGTTTCAGCAGCAACATCCAAAACACGATCAAGTCACCATAATACTTATAATGATGGCGATGATGGTGATGATGATAGCGACGACGAGGACTACTACGAAGATAACTACATCAATTCCAGCACGTTGAGACGTTGACGAATCTAAAATACCAACTCTAAGACATGTCCCACAACATTTTTATCAGATACTAAAATTAAACCAGTCACCGCCGCTACATCAAAACTAGTTCACGTGCATGACCTTAAATAGATGCCGACGCCGCGCTGCCAAAAGAAGAAATTATGTATAGGGCTTATGTAAGTGGCTGAACGGCAGTGCATGGCTGTTTACTTGGGTCCGAATATAAAAGAATACCTATTTTCCTGTTTTTTTTTCTTTTTCTCATTATTTTTTTATCATCAATTAGTTTTTGCTTTTATTTTCGTCATTCTACATTTTTTTCATCAATATGGGATTCGGTCGCAACTGTGTCATTGTCACTTTTCCCTACCTGGGCACTCTAGCTGCCTTTATCCTTTCTCTCATGGTCGTA
>JAJLVH010001062.1:0-11236 GCA_030570155.1 Magnusiomyces magnusii
CACATCATTTTTCTTTGGCCGCCAAAACTGAAAAGGTGGACCTCGCTGCGTCACGTGTCAGTGAGTGTCAGTGAGTGTCGGTACGGTCTCAGATGTTGTATGAGAATTGGCCATCTGTGTATATGTCAGTCTGTTTAAAACCTCCAACTGTCGTCGTCAAGACGGTTTTTGATAGTTAATGTATTTGATATTGGAAGCTTGCAGTGCCATCCATGACTCAAGGATCGCTTGTATTGGTGATAAATTATCAACGACGCATTCTAATTGGCTCACTTGTTCATTTCCCCGCTTTTTTGTTTACAAATCGTCTTTTGTATATTTAAATCTACAGTTAATATGCTTATCTGATAACCAGAATTTTAGTTATCTCTTGTTTGTTGGCTCATATATTGTGTCATTATGTTGATCCTGTTCTGTAAATACATTTTGATACTAAACATTTCATCCAAGCTAGCCAACGTTGAAAAGTCCTCTTTTTATTTAATAAAATATTAAAATACAAAAAGCGAGAAAGTATGATTTTATAGTAAAACGTCGACAGATATTTATTTCTAGCACAACACATATATGAATACACAGACATAAAACCAAGATTGTACAACAGGCATTTAAAATATATATTTCAATGAAACAAGAAATCAAATAATTAAGCAAAAAAAAGAAAAAGTAACAGGAATTTAATGACTATCATGGCATTGTTATTTTTTTTTTTTTTTTTTTTAAGAAGAAAAGCATTGTATTTAACGTGTTTCTTTTAATAAAATGAACACCCCTCTTGTGATTAGAGCACAGAAGAAGTAGAAAGAACAGCGGGATTGGTATTCATGGCTTGAATAACACCTAAATTGAATGGCATACCATTTGGAATAGTTCTGGTGGTTGCCCAAGCAGTACCAGAAAAATAAGCAGTATTGATGTTTCTTTCAGGATGGTTTGAATCTTCTACTTTTTCGTAAAATGAAGAATATTCAGAATGTCTAGAGACAACAGTGGCACCCGGGTTGTTGACGTAAACAAGAGTTGAATATCCAGCAGGAAGTTCAGCGGAAATTTTGTTAGCAATCAATTGTGGTTCAGGTAAAGCATCTCGTTTAGAAACGTCACTGTTTTCTTCTTGGATAGCTTCAACATCATAATCTTCATCATTAACATCTCTCTTGTATGAGTTAGAATATGAGTAGCTTGAAGAACCACCTTTCTTGTTGCTATTACCGCTGCCGGATGAAGAAAACGAAGATTCATTATCAAGCAAAGAACCAGCTTTGGCTTCAGATCCTGAACCGTTTGAATTAGAGCTTGAGGATGAACCTGAATTGCCAGATCCTGCACTTGAATCAGAGTTTGATCCATTTCCTGATGAACTAGAGCTGGAGCTTGATCCTGGACTAGAAGATCCTGAGCCTGAACCTGATGAACCTGAACCACTAGAACCAGAGTTTCCAGAATTGGCCGAAGCTGATCCAGGAGATGAGCCAGGAGAAGAAGCAGTGACAGAAACAGCAACGGGGCCATGACCAGTTGCAACAGCGGCATTAGCCACAGCTGCACCTGGAGAGTTTGCAGAAGCAGAAATAGAAATAGAACCACCACCAGATGGCAATTGGGCTACAATAACACTTGAACCACTAGATCCAGAACCTGGCTCAGAAACTGAAGCAGAAAGAGCTTGGACTCCATTGCCGCTCACAGAAGATGATGATGCAGGTAGTATTATAAGAGGACGCGAAGTAGAAGAAGTAGATACGGCGTTAGGGTTAGTTGCAATAACTAATGGACGAGAGCTAACGGCCTGTGCAACAGAAGGAGAAGCAGATGTTGCAGCAATGGCGGACACAAGATTGGTACCAGCGCTACTGCCTCCGTTAGAAGCACTACCAGAAGCACTGATTCCATTGGCATAAGGAACAATAGTAATAGTACCAGACGGTGCAACAACTACATTAGCAGAGTAAGAATTGGTGCTTAAGCTGCTGCTGGTTGGAATAGGGTTAGCTACAACGACATTGGTTGTAGTAGAAATTGTAAGAAGTAATGCACAAGCTAATGAAAATGCATTCATTGATTTCAAAATGGACTTGTTATTAGAAGTGGAAAATAAAGAGTTGATCAAATTCATTGTAAAATGACTTTAAAAAGCTGTAAGAAAAAATATATTTTAAAGATGTTTATAAAATTATTTTTACTCGTAATGATAGATAGATGACTGAAATATACAAAAAAAACTAATTTTAATCGAGATGATTTCTCCTTTTTATATAGAATTTTGTATTGGCATAGTTATTGGTTTTAGGCCTCTAGTTCTTTCATTGACAATTCGTATTTTTTCTTTACATTTTTTTCATATACACTCATTTCTGTTAACAGACTCAAATGTAGGTTTCAATTAATACATGTGTAGTATTAATAATTAGCAGGCTTTCCACTATTTTTCTGTGCAATTCTCAAAGCTTTGGCCAAAAAACTTTCCTTGGAAAAATAATGCTAATAATAATAACAGCTGCAATAAAACAAGAGCAATAGGAAGAACGAAACGGAAGAAATAAATGAATTCAAGGCTGTTGGAAATTTTAAAAAAAAGTTAGATTAAATTTTATTTTCTGCATTTTCTGTTTCTGATTTTAGATGGTAATACGCCATTGGATTTTTACTTACTCAACTATAGTCCATTTGTATTGGCATTTACGTTTATGACGAAGGTCACTGTTTTTTGTGATTTTTGTTTTACAGTTGTTTTCTGATTGTTGTTTTAGTTTATATTATTATGTCGTTGGCTTTGTTGTTGTATTTTGTTTTTGAGGGCGAACAATTGGGTTGGTTGGATATTGCATCAAAGCTTTGAATTGGCAATTATGAAAACTAGGCAAGCTCATTATGATTTTTCTTACTTCTTTTAGTTACAAAATATACACATTACTTTTATCAACATATGATTGTTGCATCAAGTTGATATTCCAGTGTCACCTCATGTTGCCCATGTAAGTCTAAGACGAATAAAACAACTGATCACCTTTTTTAACAAAACTCAAATTGGGAATGGTTTGGGTTGTTTGTTTTTTTTCACGAGATTGAATTATGTTACCCTTTTTCGGCTTATTGCTTTTATAATTTGATTTTTTTTCAACATAGTTGCGATAACATAAATTCGCAACATTTCATTTCTTGTTACAACTATCTCGAGAAACGTATTTATACATGAACTCTTTTTAATTCAACTGACAATGTATATAGTTTGAATCATCCAACTTCATTATGGTCGTTGACAGCAACATTTTTATTTGTTTAGCTTTCAATGATAACAACAATACTACAGTATACATGGTACTTATGGCTCGTGTGGTGAGTTGCACATTACGTCTGAGTATTTGTTTACATTTACGTTAGTGGTCATAAACGTTCATAAAGAAAGTTGATTGGGTCTTTTAATGCAAATAGTCGCCCTTGATTTACTTTTACTTTTACGGTATTTTTAATACCTGAGTGTTTTTGTTTGTTTGTTTTTCGTTGTATTTCAAATAAAACAACTTTTTCGTCCCGCAAAAGTATTTCTTAACTTTTGTTTCATTTAACGGATTTGTAAACATGAAATATATATATATATATAAGGTTATATATTAAATATATAAAGTATTAAATGAAAAAAGTTGTTTCAAAAACATCATTTACTTAACTTTAAGGGTTTTTTAACATTTGATTTGTACTATTTTATTTGCTCGTTTTTTCTTTCTATTGCATTTAACTATGAATTGGTTTTATTCGTTTTTCTTTTTTTTTTTTTTTTGTTTAGTTAGTTAGTTACTATTACTTTTTTCATCGAATAGCTTCTAGAACTTTGACATACTTTTTACCTGAACTATAAAAAAGAAAGAAACGGGAAAAAAAGCAATTAAAACATAAACTAAAAGCAATAATAAGAAATTTTCAAAAAAAGGAATACATAGCTGTTATTGAAATAGAAATTGGAGTAAAATCATAAAAGGATGCTAAAGCATTCATATTATGACGCTATTTCGAACTCTGGCTTGTTTATTTGAATTTTTTTTTTTTCTTACTATTTTTCAGGTCAATTTTGATTAAGATTATAAGAAAAATATTATTTCAATTGATAATTCTATGTTAAATCTACTTTTTGTAAAACAATTAAATAGATATTGGTTCAGTAATAATCTCAAAAAAAATGAATTACTCATATATATAGAAACCAATATACAATCTGTTCATATTTTGAAACTATTTTAAAAGAAGTACAGCTAGTATTGGTTTTTGTTTCATTAGCCAATTATTTTTTCATGTACCATTGGAATTTGAAAAAAAAATGATCCAAAACCATTTTGAGTACTTTGAACCATGTTTAATGCAATGAAAAACAATGGAGGCAGAAAAATCTATTGCATCAATATTCAATGTTCTATTAAAAAAATAAAAATAAAGATAAATGTACATTTCAGTATTTAAGAAACAGATGGTCATGCACATTCATAGAACGAAAATAAACAAATACAAATATTAATAAAAAACTTCTAATTCTAGTAGGGTTTGGTGGAATATGAAAAAAGATGCATTAAACGTTAATACAATGTCTTTAACTAGATTGAAAAAAATAATGATAATAACTAGCTTTGAAATATTAGTTTTCCACGCACTTGATAATTTTTTATAGAAGACCCAAATATATTTTTAAAAAAATGGAGTTGGACTAGTCGGCTACTTTGAATTGTACACGGTATTTTCATATAATTATCTTTTTTTTGTTTTTTTTTCAAATATAAAATATATATTTTATCGGGAAAGCAATGTCGAAACGATATCACTTACAAAATTCAATATGTATTCTTTGAAACCTTTTTAACAAATACGTTTTGAAATGTGTCAATTAAACTATTGTTATTTTATTATTGTTTTTGTTATTGGTATTTTACTATATTTTACTCTTACTTTCATTCTATCCACTCAAATGCAACGCCAATTTCTTGATTGGTTAAAATATCCACTAATCTTCAAGATTAAAAAAAATAGTTAACCTGTAGTTTTTAAGCAATAAAAAGGATCTCAAATACAAATTAAGTTTTTGTAAAAAAGAAAAAAAATCAAATATGCATATAATATACAATTATGTATTGTGACACAAGTAAAGAATAAACAATGTTTAAAAAAAGATAGGCAGGACATTGGTTTGAATTGAATTATATTTGATTAATACAATACCAATTATGAAATAGAGAAGTAGTTTATAAATAAAACTGATATGGGAATTGTCATGTTGAATGGAACAAAATTGTTTCAACATATTTGATTGGGTAATAAAATACGAAATCAACACATAGAATATAATAATATGGTTGGACAAAAAGATACAAAATTTTCGATACATATAGTATGTATTTAGATGTCATAATCATTGATTGTGATAAAGATATACACGATCTATTTAGCACTCCTAAAATTGAACAAATATGGTACGGAAAAACCGATAGAAATTATTGTTATATCGAGCATGACATAAGACCGGCGTTTTTTTTTTTTAAAAGCAACAAAATATTTGTAATAGATATAATTTTCTAAATAAATAAGCCAATCACGATACAACTTCACAAATTGTGGATATACTCACTACGTATACTTGATTATATCATTGCTTTATTAGTATTTCTTATTTCACAAATAAACCCAAGAATGACGAGCACAAACGATTGTACTGCGCTGACAAAAAAACAGCAAAAATATAAAATTAATAAACAGGTTCGTTATCAATTATCTTGATATGTCATGTTTATATTTAGAATACGATAAGTCTACATTGTGCATTGCTTAGAACTGTTTAGAGCAAAATAATAAAATATAAGTAGAATTCACATCAAATCATGGTTATCGTCAGCAACAAAGCGTATCAGCATATAACAATACACAGCAAAAAGCGTTTTTTTGCAATGGTGGTAATAGAGGTGCCCAAAAGTAAAAAAGCAAAAAAAGGTTTCCCCACACTTTCGTGAGTAAGTGACACTGGCTACGGGTTTAGTAGCAGCCGTGTAACTAATGTCACGCCACAACCTAACCCTGAGCCATAAAGGTTGATCAAGTGCGGATTTGCTTTTTTTTTTTCGTTTTTTTTTTTTTTTTTTTTAATTTAGAGGTTTGTGAATGGCTAGAAGCATGGGAAACCCAGTCTTAATGTAGAGGTTTTCAGTGTTGTTGATTTTCAGTGTAGCGGGGCTTGTTCAAGATCTGACATTTCTTGAGTCTTGTGTTAAAAGAAATAAGCTTAGAGTTTACAGTTGCTTGTATAATGTTTTTTAGTCCAACCACAAACACTTGGACACACTTTTTATTGTATTTTATGTATTAAAATACTTTTGTCACTCAAACCAAAAAGACGAAAACAAAAATACCAAGACATTAGTCTTATTTTCGCCGTGTTTCGCACGAAACCGACAAATCAAATCAACCGTCAATCCGATTCGTCACTTGGACTGCTCCGAGCTTGTATGTAGTACATACACATGCCTTTCTAACTAGTAGACAACTGTGACTACAAAAAAGCTTGTTTTCTGTTCTAAATTTATGGATGTATGTATGGCTGTTTGTTGTAATATTTGGCTTAAACCTTAATTCATGTAGAAACATATTTGTTTTTTTGCATTCATTTTATTTGATTTATTCGACGTTTTATTGTCGGAAGGACGAATTGTATCGGTTTTTTCAAATAACCAGATGTGAAACACACATCGCCAATATCAATACAATATTCATGCCTTCGCACTTGATTGGTATTAGGTTTATATTTTATAGAAATATATTGCTATTGTATCTAGTAATCACACAAATGAACAGTAAAACGAAATTGTGGTCAGCTTCATGGCCATTCCTCAGCTAAGCCTACTTAAGTCTTAGGTTCTTGGAAATCAATAAAGTGACAAGAGCCATCAACAAGTATCTCTGAGGATGAAGTGATATACAACATCATGTGCATTTCTGAAAAACAAAAAAAACAACAACTAACAAAATAAATCCTATCACTGATCCGCAAAAGGCCGTGAACCCGTCTACATCTGATAAATAACCTGACATTCACCGAGTTCGATGGTTATAATGCATTGGACTTTTGTAAAAATCAGCAGCAACTGCCAAAGTCGTTTTGGCCGAAAACCCTTTCTTACATACAAGTTCAACCAAAGCCCTAACCAGTTTCTACTCAAACGTGGGGAAATCGAATGTAGAAATTATACGTGACGTATTTGTCCTGCTGTGGAGTTTGTAGAATTGCAATTGCTCTAAAAGTGCAAAAAATAAACGGTTGCTTACGGAAATGTAGAACAGTTCTAATCTATTTGTATCATTTTCAGGGCGTAGCTATCTGAAATATATATATTCCCATATCTCTACCATTTAAAATTTTTTGTTGCTTCATCACTTTTTTTTATGTTATCACAAAACAAAATAGTAATGCCACAAAAATGACTCCTAATCAGCTTAAACTTTCTGTTTCTCAAATGTCTCCCACTTATTCTTCTATCGCACCGATACCAACCCATTCTTCATCCGATTCCTCGTTTTCAAATGATTTCGATATCTCTTCTTATTGTGTCGGCGCCCCACACCAAATGCATGACTCCTCATCAGGTTCTATTCAGTTACTCATGAGTTTGCAAGAAGATGTTATTTTTCTCCCTTGTCCACGGACCGTCAGCCCTTCTTCGTATAGAGAACACGACAACGGTCTAGATAACAACTCTAACGATTCCTTGGCAGATTCTCCTAACATACACAGAACCAGAACTTCCGACTCCGCCAATGATCCATCTTCTAGACGGCGTGGTAGCAGTTTTTCCTCCACCACTGCCCGAATGAATGTGTTTCGTCGCCGTAGAGACAGCACCAGTAGTGTCACTTCTACCACCAGTCAAAATGATGGATCGGATGAACGTGCCAGTCGTTCTGCTTTCACTCCTCGAAGATCTCAAAAGCATATTAAAAACCTTGTGAAATCTTCTATTGATCCAGACTCATCTCCTGGTGATCTCCCACCTGCTGTGCTGCGTGGATCTTTGGTTATGAAACTTTCCAAACCTACAAAGATTAAAGACATTTCTCTAAAGTTTTTTGGTCGTTGTAAAACAAATTGGATGGATTCAAATGCTTACAATGATCGAGATATTGCTATTACTTCCGGCCCTGAATTTCAAGATGTATTTTTGATCAATTCACATACTTGGGAATATTCTCCTCATCAGCCTATGGCTTCTACTCCATCTTCTATTGTTAATTTTGACGGTTATTCTGTTGTAACTTCAGATGTTTTAGGTGCAGATGTAGCCTATGTCAAACAAACACACAATACTACTTCATCGTCTATACCATCTTTGTCTCCAGGTTTGCACATTAAAACTCCTACTCCAAATGCTGAATCACAACCTCAACATAATTTGTCTCCCGAACAACAACCACCCGTTGCGGCTTCATCTCCAAAGCCCGAGCCTCTTGCTGCTGTTGCTTCTTCCTCTTCGTCATCCGCATTTAAAAAGCCATCTCGAAGTTTTTGGCCTTTCCGTAGCAATAAGGAAAGTTCTTCTACTGGCCCAACTGACTCTGTATTTTCTAATGCTACAGATTATTCTTCTACTCCTGCTCAACCAAGACATCGACGTCACTCTTCAAAAGAAAAAAATGTTCCTCAAATATTCTCTTTAAACAATGTACCCTTTTTCACCCCAGCTTACTTTAAGTCTGATACCGAAAATGTCATGTCTTCACGGTTCAATCCTAATGGGGATTCTGCTACATTGTACCCAGCAGGTGATTATGTCTTTAACTTCACTCTAGCTATTGATCCCCGTACAGCGGAAACCATCAAGTGTGCCAGTGGCGAAGTTTCATATCATTTAGAAGCAAAAGTTTCGCGAAACTCGCGGCTTTCTTTTTCAACTACAGGCCAGCGTGAAGTTATTTTGGTACGCAGTCCACCCGACACTTCTGATACAACCAATAATGTTCCTGTTGCTGTGTCTCGCCAGTGGGATAACAGACTTCATTATGAAATTATGTGTCCTCAAAAGTATATTCCTTTAGGCTCATCTATTCCGTTATCGATTAGACTCACGCCTATAGACAAAGTCCAGGTTCATCGAATCAAAGTCCAGGTAGTAGAATCAGTCACTTATATCAGTACCCGTGAAGATACTATAGAACATTTGGATCCTGTTCGCAAAGTTGTTCTTTATCAAGTGCGCGCAAAATCTACAGGCCAAAAAGATGAGACTCCTAGCTCTCAAAATAAATCACACAGTGGGTCCAATGAAAAACCTAAAAATAAAAAGATGACTGGCAATCTTGTTAATTATACCAAAATTAAAAACAAAAAAGATTCTAAAAATGTGGTTACCACTAGTGAATCTCCATCATTGGGAGATGAAGTTCTTTCAACTACTACTGATATTAACTGTGATTTAAATCTTATTTCTCAAGACAATAGTTGGGATTCCATGTCTTCTCACCACTTTACAAACCCAACATTGAATAGTAACTACTTTCAATTCCTTCGTCCTGATGCTGTTTATAACCCATTTATTCACATCAAACATCGTCTGCAAGTATCTTTTCGAATTTCCAAAAAGGATCCTTCAGATCCTAAGCGTCGTTACTTTGAAGTGATGATTGATACTCCTATTTATATATTGTCCAAGCATTGCAAGAGCGAGAGTGTGGAGTTGCCACTATATGACTCTTTTGTCGGTTTCTCTGAGGACCAATCAAATTCAATGCGCTACAGCATGGATTCTTCATTCTTTTCTGAAAACTCGACTAATATGGCTAATGCTATTGATATCCCAGGTGCTAATCTTGACATGAATGAATTTGGTTCACCGGTTGTGCGCGCCATTTCATCTGACCTTTCAGCTTCATATTGTGATGGTTTTAACTTTTGGTCACTTGATAGAACCAACACTAACAATTCTTCTCTTCATCCTCCTTCGTTTACAGAAGCTTTGAGTGACCCATTGTTGATTGAGAGACCTGGAAACTCGAGTTTTATTTCTAACTCTCCTGGGTTTACGTCACTTAACCGTGTACTGTCTTCGCAGTCTTCTCGGCATTCAAGACAGGCAGCTCCTTCTATGTATGAGCCCAATACTGGGAGCTCTATAATTTCTGGTAACAGAACACAAGCCAGTAGCACAGGTGATGATAGCTCTGATGCAAGCATCAGAAGCTCAAGTGTAGTTACAGATTCAAATGACCAAGATGAAGTTCAGTCCGAACAAAGCAATGGGAGCGACTCAATGAGTATCTCTTTAACTTCTCTAGTCAGCAACTCTACAGATGTATCAGCTACAAACGTTGAAAACCAGCAAATTTCTATTCCATCTTTGGACAGTGAAGTCAAGTCGGTAAATTATATGGCAATTCCACCACCAACATATTCTGAGATTGTTCACGAAACTGTTCCTCTTTTGAATGTTGAAAATTCAAGTACTGCTAGTATTGAGACCGAGTCGAGTCGAGCTTCTGGGGGTTCGTCTTTGAGTGATACGCCAATGTCATCCAACTATTCTCTGCAGCCTACTGTTAACAATACAAGTTCTAGTGTTGGCGTTGGAATTGGAATTAGTGACACATCCACTCGGTTCCCTAATGTTTTGCCTACAGGCCGCATTACTGCCATTAATGATGATTCATTAAATAGTTTGATGACTTCAACATCCACATTGGCAACCATACCGTCATCGTCAACAACCTCGATTCCATCTCCTATTGCGTATACTGTGCCATCTCGTCCATTGGCTATTAAACATGTTTGCAAGGAATCTCATGATCGAGCTGTTGAAACTTTTGAACATTCTGTTGGAAGAGATGATTCTTCACGATTTGATTATTATATGGAGAACATGCTTTCTTCCAGAGTTGGTGAGGCGGGGCTGTAAAAATAATGATAATGAACTAATAAAAAAATTGACGATAATAATTATGATATAAAAAGTGTTTGATAGTTTAATATTTATGTTTTTTTTGATTTGAATCAATAATTGTAAACCAAAAGTATGTATGTAACCACATATTTTATCATCACATGATGCATTACAAAGTAATTATAATCAGTTACATAATCACCTCAAAAATACACGTAGCCAATGTCAACAAAACCTCTTTTTTTTCAACAAACAAATATCAAGACACATAATTAAATATTTTTATTTATTTTTAAATTAGTTTTCATAATTAATTTTTTTGTGAACAAATGGCGACT
>JAJLVH010001063.1:0-11224 GCA_030570155.1 Magnusiomyces magnusii
CATGATGTATATAGAGATAACGGGTATCTTGGTTATTCAATTGAAGAACAGTCAAAAGTATAATGACAATGATTTGATATTCATTCAAGATTTTAACACATACCGGAATCGCCGATCAGCAACAGCTTGACGAGAAGATCATAAGTACGAGTAGTGGCCATTTGAACAGAAATCAATTGATGCCAATATATTTAATGAAAATTTGAATAACCAAATATGAAAAAAGAAAAAAAAAGAAAAAAAGTTTTGAGAAAAAGCCAGCACTGGTGTAAAAAAAAAAAAAAAATACATAAATGTCTTGGTCTATTTTTAATGTGTGTGATGATGCCGATAAACACCGCGCGTATGACTTGCCAAGGCGGTTTTTCTACACACTATCGCTGTTCCGGCTACCAAACAATACACCGGTTACAAAATAAAACACCGACTACAAAGCAAAATTGCCGATTTGGTAACCTTGGATCGTAACTAATGGTGTGTTTATTTATCAACACGTGCTTTTCACGACTATTACAATAACAATCTTAAAAACACGCTCACAACACGTGATAAAAGACAGGTGCTATCATCACATATTCATACTCGGACCCTAACCCCATAATATTACAACACTTGTCACAATTTTATTTTTCACACATTCGCTTTTTTTGTAAACACAACCTCCATGCGAAATCTTTGATCCCTACCAAAAACCTGATTTGACTGTTTAGGATTGATTTAAATTCATTTGTATTAATAATGCCTACTATTTCTGTTGATAAAGAAGATTTGTATAAAGCCTTGGGGTATGTCTTTTTCGTCAAACGTTCTTGTGTTGATCTATGATTATTGGGCCATATTTTTTGGCTAGTTTTCAGCTAGTTAAATCAAATATCAATAACAATTCTAATCCATATATAGTCGCGCTTATACTACCAAGGAATTTGATGAATTGTGTTTTGATTTCGGTATTGAACTTGACGAAGATGTATGAATCATTTTTTTTATTTTATAATCTTATTGTATTAACCATTTTAGACTTCTGAAGGTGAATTACAACCAGGTGAGCGTCCTCAGCTCAAAATTGAGATTCCTGCAAACAGGTTAGTTTTTTTTCAATCACTTTTTTTCAACCACTTCTAATCATTATTATTTTTAGATATGATATGCTTTGTTTCGAAGGTATTGCTCGTGCTTTAAACATTTTCCTTGATCGCGAAAAATTACCCACTTATACCCTCACAAAACCCAAAGAATTACTTCAAGTTATTGTCAAAGAAAGCTCTGCTCAAATCAGACCTTACGTTGCCTCTGCCGTTCTCAGAAACGTCACTTTTGACAAGACAAGATACGATTCTTTTATTGCTCTTCAAGACAAGCTCCACACAAACCTTTGCCGTAATCGTAGTCTTGTTGCCATTGGTACTCACGATTTAGACAAAATTGCTCCTGGCCCTATTACCTATGAGGCTCGCAAGCCCGAAGATATCAAATTCATTCCTCTTAACCAAACCAAGGAAATGGATGGTCACCAACTTATGGAATTTTACGAAAAGGACAAAAATCTTGGAAAATACCTTGCACTTATTCGCGATTCTCCAGTGTATCCAGCCTTTTTCGATTCTGAAGGCCATGTTTTATCTCTTCCTCCCATCATCAACTCAGACTTTAGCAAAATCACTTTGGATACCAAAAACGTTTTTTTCGATCTTACCGCTACTGACAAAACCAAGCTTGAAATTGTAGTTAACCAACTTGTTGCTATGTTTTCAGAATACTGTTCTGAGCCTTTCACTATCGAACCTGTCAAAATCGTTTCTAAACACAATGGTGAATCCAGAATCGAGCCTGTTGTTGCTCCTCGTGAAACCACTGCTGAAATTTCATACATTAACTCTTGTCTTGGTCTTGATCTTTCTGCTTCTGAAATTTGCAAACTTTTGAACAAAATGTCTCTTGATACCAAGCCTTCTGCTACCGATAAGGCTTGTGTTGATGTCAGCGTTCCTATCACCAGATCCGACATTCTTCATCAGTGCGATATTATGGAAGATGCTGCTATTGGTTACGGCTACAACAATCTTAAAAAGACATTTCCTGCCGATTCTTATACCATTGCAGAGGCATTGCCTATCAACAAAGTCAGCGACATTGTTAGACGGGAAGTCGCCATGTGTGGCTGGGCCGAAGTCATGCCATTGACTTTATGCTCACACGACGAAAACTTTGCGTATTTGAACCGTGAGGATGACGGCAACACGGCTGTGCAGCTTGCCAACCCCAAAACTTCAGAATACCAAGTTGTCAGAACCTCGTTGTTGCCAGGTCTTTTGAAAACCATTCGCGAAAACAGAAAGCACTCACTTCCTATTCAAGTTTTTGAAACTGGCGACGTAGTGTTTAAGAACGAAAAGCTTGAACGAAAAGCATTTAATCGCAAGAATTTCGGTGCCGTGTATGCGGGCCAGACATCTGGGTTTGAAGTCGTTCACGGGTTACTTGACCGCGTTATGAAAATGTTGCGGGTCCCAAGTCTTGGAGAAGCTGCCAGAAAGTCTGGCAGAGGCTACTGGATCGAGCCATCCACTTCGGCTACATTTTTTCCGGGCAGAGGCGCTAGTGTGTTTTTCAGAGCCCAGGATGGTGACAAAGCTGAGGTTATTGGAGAAATGGGAATTCTTCATCCTGAGGTTATGCAAAACTTTGAGATTCCTTATGTTGGATCTAGTTTGGAAATCAATTTAGAAGTTTTCTTGTAAAAATTTTTTAATTTTAAGAAAAAAAAATATAGACTGATAGTTTTGTTTTAATGGTTGAAATAAATTTGTAAACGGTATCCCAAAAAGGTAAAATAAGATTTAGACTTGAATGTGATATTCACGTGATTTTGTAATTTGGCTGCTTTTTGTGTTTTTTTTTTTTAAACGTGGCTGCCTTTTATATTTTATTTTTATTTTCATATTTTTATTTTATTCAATTCTTGAGAATTGGTTACTCTTGACATTACAAATATTTGATATAAAGCATTTGATAACATAAACAATGAGTGGGTATGTATTGGTTTTGTTATTTTTATTATGATTTGAACGATTTGGGGGGGGGGGGTTTAAATACCAGCAATATATAAAGTCTTGAGTTATGATAATTCCACCAGCAACTATGAAAAAAAAGAATTGGATACATTTTATTTGAAACAAGAAACCAGGCTATGAGAATGAAAAAAACATTTAATGATTTATTGGGTTTTATTTTTACGTTTAAATTTGTGTCTAGAGGTGTGCTTTTTTTTTTTAGTGGTGGCTATGAACCAAACACTTGAGTACACATTAATACCAGCACAAGAATACCAACACCAATTTTTCAATTGAAATACCTTTATTTGTTTTATTTCCAGAGAAAAAAAACGAAAAACGGAAAATACCATGTTATGCTTTTTTCTATGAATGTTTAAACCCATTTATCAAAAACAAGTTAAAAACAATTAACAACAGACACAAAATTCGGGGTATTTAATATTTTGATATCCACATAGACCTATATATCATTGTTAAACAAAAATACAAAAGTGGATAGGGTTTACAATTGAATTGAAATTGTTTATGTATTGATACCAAATTAGTTTACTTTTAAATCTACGACTTGAAAATTAATTGAAAAAAAACAAAAAAATTGTCTAATCATAAACAAAAACACACTATTAACAATCAAATTAGCTGGAACGTCGTTTTCGTTTTCATTGCATGCGCAATTGCCTCTTGCGCAGCCTGGGTGTTTGCACCCAAAACCGACACAACTGTTTGGCGCAGCAGCATCATTTTGACAGTGTCCATGTGCTACTTGATGTGGGCCATCACTTATCTTATCCAGCTCCATCCGCTTGTTCAGCCTAGAAGAAGTGATTTACGTCCAGAGTTTGCTGAGTAAATATGATTAATAAATTAATAAACATTAGTTAAATAAATATAAATTAACCACCCAATCTTTGGCCTTTTCCTTTAAACTTGCCAGAAAATGAAAAAGGGTTTTGAAATCCAGTTGCATTTCCTCCATCATTACTATCACTACTAGAATTGTTATTGGAATTGTTTGATGGACGTACTACAGTTCCAAACCCTTCTCTTTTTTCAAAACGGCTGTTTGGATCACGGGGCTTGTTTCCGGACCCGTCAAAAGCCGCAAAGAGCTGGTAATAAATGTGCGGAGTTTGGATGAACGAAAAGCGTTTGCCGGTGGTGGGATAGAGAGGATAAAGTGTATCGAAAAACAGGAAAAAGTGGGCGGCAAGCAGACCGGTGGCGCTCATCAAAAAGGCAGGCTGGCCGCCCATGAGCAACGTCATGAGCAGCATGATGAAGGGAATGTACACTGCTTTGACTTTGATGACGTAGAACATGACTTGGGTGTCGGAATGGTCCTGTGCCCACGTGTAAGTCAGGGCCAGGACGAGGGGTCTGAAGTAAAGAACTCCGCCGAGAAAGTAGTTGAGGAACTGGTGGTAACTGAGTTAGTTTGGTTTGGTTAACAGAACACAAGAGAAGCACACATACCATGATAATGACAGCAACGACAGACAAATACCAAGCATAGTCGGCTTTGTTTCTAGAGAACTTTGATTCCTCGATTTGTCGGCTGTAGTTGTAGACTGTTTGTGATTGTGTTAGTGATTCCAATTGATGTGAATAATGAAGAAAACAAAAAAACACATACTGGCATAGATATCCATGATGGCTTCCATGGGATTTCCCGAAACAGGCATGAGAAAAGCCGTGACTAAAGAAGCAATTGATGATTGGTTTGTTAGAATACAATTGATATTAGTTGTTTATTGAATCAAGCACGTGAACTCACTTGGCCGCCATATCTGGGCTTTGTAGATGGTCAAACTCCAAAAGTTGTAGAAAAGATGTGTTAGCTGGAAAGGTGCGGCAAGTAGCAAGACTAGCGCAGAGCCGAGAATGGCTCGAGTGATTGGCGGAATGCTCAGAAAGAATCTTTATTTTATTTTATTCTGTGGTTAGTATTGAAGATGAAAATAAAAACCAAAATTCATACTCTTGGATGTTGCTGCTAGACATGGTTTTTTGTGATAAACAGCTGGAAGTTGATTGGGACGTGGTGGCCAAAATGAAATGTTGGAATTAAGGTAGGAATACATGGTTCGCGAACCTGGAAAAGTGTCACGTTAGTATGCGGCTGGCATGATGATTGATTTTTTATTTTTTTTATTTTTTTGACGTTCAAACCAATGGTTTGTCGAGTCAAGTTTTAATAGAATTGGACAACGCATCGATTATGAAATCATCTTGGTTTTTATTTTTTATTTTTTATTTTCACGCAGTTCCGTTTCAACCTCGTTCTTTGCCAAACCCGGTTGCATTAGCTTGTAAAAAGTCTTACAAAGTATTGAAATGGTGACTGGTGACGTTGTTGTTTCATGTTGGTTGTAGAGTCGGTAGTCAACGGTTTTGTTTGTTGTATGATATGACATTTAGGGTAATGACACTCCATCGTTTTTTTATTTTTATTTTTATTTTTTTTTCAATTTTTCTTTTTTTTTTTTTTTTTTTTGTTTTTGATAGATTTAACTTAACTAAATCAATTAACCTCAACCATCCCTTCATTCCGACTCAAGCAACAAACACAACCATTTCAATGCATCCTTTTGCAAATCTTTCGTCTTCGCCTCCTTCAAAAATGAACCCCATGGCTCCAGATTTGTCGTCACCACCTGCTCCTCCCATCCCGGCGGCTCACAAACAATCTTCTTCCTCGAGACACAGATCCCAATTCTCAGGCTCTTCTTCAATGTCTTCTACAACCAGCATTCCCGATTCCATTGGCCTTTTTCCTGCTGAACACTATCCTCAATATCCTCAGTCGGAGTTTTATGGAAACCTTTCTGCTAATAATAGTAACAACAACACTATTAACAACAACCCCACTACTCACACTCGTTATGGTAGCTTAGGCTTTAATCCTCGTAATAATGACCGTGCAGTAAGTGTCAACTCTTCTTCTTCTCCTTCCCATAATAATCCTGATTATGTCCCACAGTCTTATGGTTCTATGGGCGTATTTGCCGAAACCGAAAAACTGCGTCAGGATTTAGAACTTGAACAAATGGAAACTGCCAATCTGGAACGCCAGTTGCGTGAAACTCGCAAGAAACTCGAAAATAGTTTGGATCTGCAATCTCAGCTTGAAAATGATGTCGTGGCTATGGCGAAAGAAATGGCTCTTTTAGAAGTCCAAATCAAAGATTTCAAAAAAACTAAACATGCTCTTGAATCTGAATTGTCTCAAGAACAAGTCAACAATCTTAATGAAAAACAACAATGGCTTGATAAAGAACAAAATTATGAAAAATCTATAAAACGTCTTAAAGATGAAAACTCAAAACTCAAAACATCATCAAAATCATTACCTACATCTGATGCCAACCCAAATACCAATAATCCCAATATCGAAAAACAGCCCCCATCAGGTGGTCATAATAGATACTTTTCAATGCATTCATTTGCAAGTTTTGCTGGTTTTGGTCCAAACCAACCTTCAAATTTGCCGTCTTCAGCTTCTTCAACTTCTTCTTCTCCATCTTCTCTTATTTCTACTGCTACAAACTCAACAAATGCTACTTCCTCTTCATCCTCTTCTTCTTCTTCTTCTTCTTCAAAAGACAAGACTATTGAACGATTGAAAATGGAACTTGAACAACTCAAGCAACAAACTGAACTGGTTTCTCGTGAATACACTATTCGCCATAACCAAATCGAATCCGAATTGTCGGAACAAAAAGGTATGGTTACAAAGTTGATGGAAGAAAATGAAGGGTTTCAATATTTGCTGGCAGAAAAGGCTATTTTGGGCGGCTTTGCTTCTGATGCCGAAAATAGCGATACTGAAGGAGTTCATACTCGAAAAAGTCACCACCATTATCATCGTCGTCGTCATCATCACAACAATCATGATCAAAAAGACGATTCTGTTTCTAAACCCAAAGAAACTGAAAACAAAGAAAACCAAGGCACGCTTACAAGAAGCGAAGCCAAATCTATTCATACCAGCAACAGTTTGGCAGACGAACTTGAGCGCGCTTCTTACATAAGTAACAGCGAATCAGAAGACGAGAATCCGGATGTTGGGTTGTCGGCCAAAAAGAAGATTTACGATCTTGAGTTTGAGGTGCGTACGCTACACAACCACAACAAGGCACTGTCGCTGTCGTTGGAACGACTTGTGCACAGGCTGCTGGAGTTTAAGCAGTTTGAACATGAAGTTGAAACGTCAACCATGTCGGGTAGCATCAATGCTGCGTCCATTTCAAACTTCCAGCACCGGGTGGCTTCATCATCTGCAAGCGTGAGAAGCAATAGTGTAGGCAGCATTGGTAAGAGATGCAATAACGGGTTTTTGCCAACCTCAATGTCGCAACCAAAAAGCGGATATGCATCTAATAATGGTAGCAATACCCAATTGAATCTTCAGCCAACGACGTCAAATTCGAGTGGTAATCAAAACGTTACTGTTAATTCACACCAGCATCAAGGATCTATTGCACTCGGAAGTTTACATTTTTCGAAATCCAAGCATGTTCCTCGAGACTCTGTGTCATCCACGACTTCATCATTGTTTAGCAGGTCTAATCGATCAGTGAAGCATCCGTCACTTTGGAACAATATGCTTTTGGGAAGTTCAGTGCCTGGAGGATCGATGGGACCAATGGGATACGGAAATGCTGCAGCAGGTTCTCGGTTATCAATGATGTCAACTTCTAGTCTTTCGTTTGGGCCAGGTGGCGGTAACATTATGTCGCCTACATCATCAGATTTGCAATTGGGAATAGATGGAGATACCAGTTCGAGCAGTGGCAGCAGCGGATCAGCTAGTCGTAGCAATAGCAGTGACGGTGGATCAATTAATAGAGGAACAACTGGAATGAATGGATTTAATCATAGTTCTCATCACAGCATGAGTCAACATCATCATCATCATCATACAGATTTATCAATTTCAGAAGAAGAACCAAATGAACTGATATCATCGTCATCATCAGTTATAAGCACAGAAGACGGAAACGTCATTAACGGAGTTGAGCTGGCGATCCAAGAAACTTCGGCTGTGCCTAGAAGACCGTCAACAAACAGTCAAAGAAAATTGAGACCGTTGTCTATTTATTCACAAGGTTCGTGATTGGAGATTGATAAATGTTTTTTTGTATATAAATAAAAGCTACGATTGTATATTAAATTAACATTTTTGTTTTATTAAATTAAGGAAGTCATGTGGAAATGTGTATGGGTCATGTGATACTTACAGCAACGAAAAATCAAAGAAATCAAAAAAAAAACCAATTTTAGTTTTTTTCGAATGAAACGAGTTTTTTTTTGAATTTTTTGTACCACCAAAAAATATATATATATATATATATATATATGTATATATATGTATTTTTTTTTATTAAATTCTTTTATTATTAAAAAATCATAAAAATCATTGAAATAAACATCATGGAGTCGGAACCTCCAGCATCCGACTTTGATTTCACGCAAGATTTTGATACAGCGTTTGCCAATATTCCGTTGGACGTGCCGCCCAGTGCGTTGTTTCCAGGAGGCGATGTGCCAAATTTTGGGTTTGAAGGTGATGATGATGGTGAAGAAGAAGAAGAAGGTGACGATGATGATGATGATGATGATGACGATGATGATGACGATGATGATGATGATGACGATGATGATGAAGAAGAAGATGATGATGATGAAGGAATGGAGTTTACGTTGAATCATAATTTAAATAATCAGGTTGTTTCTAAACTTGATAAATTACAAAACGAGTTCATTTCAACGCCATTCGACAATCCAAATCCAAAATATCAATTAAAGAATCAAACACCTGTTAAATCATTGGATGCTTCTTCAATTCATAATCTTCATTATAAACAATTTAATCAGCCATTGTCTCCATCTCAACAAACCTTTAATGAATTCACAAATTTCAACTATCCAAGTCCAAACGTCTTGTCTAATTCCAATTCCAATTCCAACTCTGATACCAACCACGACTTGTCATTATCTCAATTCGGAATCCCATCGACAAATTCTTTAATTCCTGATTTCGTTGATACCCAAAACTTGGCAGCCCCGCTTTTTAACGCCCACGAGTTTCAGCTCATGTCCCAATTTTTTGATAAACTTGGGCAAGACCCCGATTTCTTGTTTTGTCCTAAAATCGACAACTCCTTGTTTAATATACCTGCTGATGACGATGAAGATGACGATGACGATAGTAGTAGTAGTAATAATAACAACAATAAAAACAACGATTTGGTCATGTCTGGCATGGACGATTCTCAGTCTCAAGAGCTTGGCATGAAATTGGACCGAATCCATGAACTCAATAATATAATTCTAAACAAAGATTTGGCTACACATTCTGATAAATCCAATTCTTTCGATCAAAACCATCTCCAGCAAAACCCACAACTGGCTTCAAACCATGAACTAAACCCAACCCACAACTCTCTCAACATTCTTCATACGGCTACCACTCCCAGTTCAGAAAGCAGGCTTGCTAAAATGTTAAATCATGCTTTTGATCACCCCTCGCGGCAAGACTTGCTTCGTTTTAATGTAGACGCTGGCAACAAACACCCTGGGTCAAGTGACATTTCCAAGTCACAACCCCGCAATCCAAATAATCATTCAAACAATCATTTAATGAACAATCTTGGAACCGATGGAAACAAAAGTAACAACAATGATACCTCTAATCATGCAAATTCACTACAGTTTGGTACAGATCCAAACTTTCATCGAGGGAAATTTGCATTGGATTCGTCAGTATCAGTCAAAACGTCAAGGTATCCTCCTACTGAAGACGGGCTTCCGTCGTTGCAACGGCTTTATGGAATACAACCCGTGAATCCCATTCCTGATACCCAGCAAGGCCAAACTATTGATAAAAGCAATAAAGTTGACAATAGTTTGACGTCGTCTGAAGAGCTTAACATGGCATTAGATACATTGAGCAAACTTTCGTCACAGCCTTCGATAACGAATAGAGCCAGTGGCGGTAATGCACAAATAAACCAAATACCCAATCATTTGCTTCAAAACAGTGGTGGAAATCAAAGTGTCAATGATGTCAATAATGTTAAAAATACCAATGTCGGCGCTGATACCCAAGAATTTAAACTTAATGGTCAACTGGCTAAACTCATTAGGTCAGCAGAAAGTACAGATTCTTTACAAATGTGGTACGACTACCAACCAAATCAAGAAAATAACAACAATGTCAACATTACCAACAACTTGATCAAAAACAAACAAATTAATGGAACTAATGGTGTCAAAAAGACAGGACAGATTAAAAATAAATCAGGATCTTCTGTTGCTGGTGTTACGGCTGCTTTATATTTAAATCCAAAACAATCCAATGTTGACAACAGTTCCAACATTTCTTTTGTGCCAATGAAGGATGATTTCTCTTCAAAAGACTATTTGCATAAAAAAGAAATAAACAACACCACTATCAAAAATGAAACAGCATCAACCAATCAAATTAATCAAACAAGCCATCAAATGAACCATTCATCATCACTCACAAAACCGCGTCGCGAAAACCTTTCCGAAGACCAAAAACGAATCAACCACATATACTCTGAAAAAAGACGCCGCGACTTGATCAAAACCCAGTTTAAGGAAATGTGCTCGCTGGTTCCAAAACTCAGCGGCTCTTCCACTGTCTCGGGTTCCCAATGTTTGGCTGTTTGTTATAGTGATGTAACGTTGGCTGCATCCCGTGTGTCGTTGTATCAAGACAATTTAAACATTGATAATAATGATATTGATAAAAAATTAAATGAACCTTCGAAACCGAAAGGTCGAGGAAGAACGTCAGCTGCTTCTTCAACGGTCGACGCAGCATCTGCAAAAAGCAAAAGTGTGGTGCTAGACGTGGTTTATGAATACTTGGTCCATGTCATTGCTGCAAATCGAGTGTTGAGAAACCAAATAAATAATGAAATTGATATTGGCCATGTGCTTGTGGCTGAACGTGGTGAAGAAAATAAATCAAAAATTCAAGGTGATTGAAATTTCTATTTTTGCTGCATATATATATATTCCGTTAATGAAACAAGTACTTTTTATTTATCTATTTAAAATTTTTTAATGAATAATGAATCTCATTTATATTTTCATCATGATTTGCTGTTTAAAATCGATAATCTGGCGGTGTTCCATGT
>JAJLVH010001064.1:0-11219 GCA_030570155.1 Magnusiomyces magnusii
CTGCATCCTATGATCACTTCCGAAGTTGTTAATTTAGACGAAAGCCAAGATATTCCTCAAATATATACCGCTGGTGGCCAATCTACAAACTCTTCGTTCAAAACGCTTATTCACGGTATGGCTGCTTCTGAGGTTGTTGCTTCTGAACTTCCAGATGTTCCAACCAACGTTTGGACCACAAAACTTAATGATGAAGACGAATTTGATAAATACATTGTTTTCTCTTTCAGAACAAGAACGTTGGTTTTGTCTATTGGCGAAAGTGTTGAAGAAGTTTCTGATAGTGGATTCTTACTTGACGTTCCTACGTTGGCTGTTGAACAACTTGGCCGAGACTCGGTAGTTCAAATTCATGAAGGTGGCATTAGACATATTGGCCAAGACTTGACCACTCGTGAATGGGAACCTCCATATGGAACTCATGTAGTGGCTGCAACTACTAACAACTTTCAAATTGCATTAGCTTTGTCAAACAATAGCATTGTGTACTTTGAGCTTGATGATGAGGGCCAACTTAACGAGTTTGGTGAGCACAAAGAATTGCCATCAACACCAACAACAATGAGTATGGGCAAGATTCCAGATGGAAAGCTTAGAAGCTTGTTTTTGGCTGTTGGATGTGAAGACTCTACCATTAGAATTTTTTCACTTGACTTGGATTCTACGTTAGAACCATTAGCCATGGCTGCTCTTTCGGCACCGCCTAGCGACATTCTTATTCAAGAGTTGTTGGACAATTCATTTGTTTCTGACAATAACAAAAAGTCTAAATCAAGTGCTTCATTACCACCGCCAACCACTACACTGTATCTCCACATTGGTTTGAGTAATGGTATTTATGTAATGTCTCAACTTGATGCTGTTACTGGTCAATTATCCAATACTCGCAAACGATTTCTTGGTCCTAAACCAATTCGATTGGTCCCTATTACTTACAGATCTCAACCTTGTCTTTTAGCACTTTCAAGTACTTCATGGCTTGGTTACATGAATGGTGTCAACTACGAGATGACACCTTTGGTGTATTCTCCTCTTTACTATGCAGCAGCTTTAGCTAGCGAAGTTGCAGCACAAGGTATTGTTGGTACCGAAAACAACATTATCAAAATCTTCATGATTGACGACACTTTTGAAAAAATGGTTGCCAAAAGTATTAACTTGAAAATGTCGCCCAAACGGTTTGCGCGAAACTCTAAAAACGCGTTATTTTACGTTGCCGAGGCAGAGTACAATACAACCCAAATGAAGGCCATCGAAAGCAAAGATGCAAATCAAAACGAAAATACACATGTTAAATCCGAAGACGGTCACCAAAATGGAGGAAACGACAATGACACGGAAATGCAAGATCCATTAATTAAAACTGAAGCCGGAGAAGAAAATGAGGCAGTGGTACGACCCGGGTTTGCCAAAAAAGCAAACAGTTGGGCATCTTGTGTGCAAATTGTTGATCCAATCAACCAACGAGTTTTGGACACTTTTGATTTTGATAATAACGAGGCTGCAATGTGTATAACCAGTTGTTATATTGAATCTCGCGACAAGGAGTATTTGGTTGTGGGCGTTGCGAAAGATTTGGGATTCCTTCCTAACCGTTCTTCAGGAGGATTTCTTTACTTGTTTCAATACCTTGATTCAGGCAAGAAACTTAAATACCTCCACAAAACACCTACCAAAATAGTTCCGTCTGCTCTTTTGTCTTTCCAGGGCCGCTTGCTTGTCGGTTTGGGAAGCTTGTTGTGCATTTATGATGTCGGTTTAAAACAATTGCTTCGAAAATGTGAATGCAAGCTCAATATTAACACCATCAATACATTATCAAGCGAAGGCGACAGAATCGTTGTGGGCGATATTCGTGATTCTCTTACTTATGTTGTTTATAAACCTGTTCCAAATACTTTGATTCCCTTTGCTGATGACTCGCTGAGTCGTCATGTTACCAGTTCCATCATGATTGACTACGAAACGTGTATTGCTGGTGACAGATTTGGCAACATTTTTGTGTTGCGATGTCCCGCCAATGCTTCTAAAATGAGTGACGAAGACCAGTTTGGAGGGTTCTTGATTAACCAGCCATCATACTTGAACGGATGTCCCAACAAGCTAGACCTTATTGCACATTTCTACGTTGGCGACATTCCAACCAGTTTGTCACGAGCGTCTTTGGCAATTGGTGGCCGCGAGTCTGTTATTTTTTCAGGCATCCAAGGCACTCTTGGCGCAATTGTTCCATTTGCGACGAAAAAGGATTCAGAGTTTATGAGCTCTTTAGAAAGATTGATGCGTGTCCACGCACCACCGCTTTCTGGAAGACACCATTTGGTATATAGAAGTTATTATGCGCCAGTCAAAATGATTGTTGATGGAGACTTGTGTGAACAGTTTCTATTGTTGCCGGAACCTATTCAAGAAAAGATTGCAAATGAGTTGGAAAGAGACGTCAAAGACATTTGCAGAAAGATTGACGATATGAGAATTGGTTCTGTATTTTGATTACGTTTTAATTGTATTTTCTATATTATTGTCGTCTGTAAATACATGACTTGCTGAGCGCAAATCCTGGGTCTAGTAATTATTTTTTTCCTAATTGAGTAAATTCCGTTTTTTGGGTCTGAAATAAGCTTTTGAAGCGAATCATGTGGTGTTCATGTGCAATTGACCACCAGCCGTTTTTTTGGGTTTACTATTTAACTCAAGAATCGGATTTAGTATCAACTAAAACTTTTTTTTTTTATTTAGAATTTGTCGGTTCTGTTTATATTTTTTATTACCCAGGATGAATGATTTTTCAATGGACACATGCCCCGTACCTTCGGGCATGTCACTCGGGGACTATTTTGCAGGCAACACAAATTCGTATGCTATCAAGCAGTTTAGCAGATCATTATCCAAATACCGACGACCTGGAGCGTTGACACAAAACGAATCTGATAACTTGCTGTTAGATATGCTGTTGTTGTTTACAGATGCAGTCGATATATACTTTTTCAAGTTTGCTTCACGGTTTTTGACGCCGGAGACGTTTGAAGAAATCATCAACGAAAGAAATATTGAGCATACTTGTGGATACCCGTTATGTTTTACTCAGCCAATAGATTCAAATGGGCAATTCAGAATAGATTATAAGAACAGGGGAATACCGTGCGAAGATCCTGATTTGGTTTATTATTGTTGCAAAGACCATGCAAAGGCCTCAAGGTTTTATCGGCAACAACTATCATATGAGCCAGTATTTATGAGAATGGATATTGCATATCTGCCATATAACCAGCTACCATACGAATCGCATACTGCCATCTTTGAAGAACTACAAGCCATTGCCCAAATCAGTAAAATCAGCCTAACCCAAGCCGCAGTCTTGTTTGCCCAAGACGCGGTTATGGCCACCCGGCATCTCGAAGAGTCGGATTTTCAGCAGCAGTCGGCTAAAGAGCAGGACTTTGAAAATCTTGTTGGAAAGCTGCAAGGCATTTCAATCAAAGAAAGAGATTCTAATGGTTTAAGTATGTAAGATACGAATAGAGCTAAGAAGATTATAGAGTTGGTGGTTAGTCTGTATCAGCAAATAGATGCTTGACTCAAATGTTGTCTATTTCCATTTCTTAAACGGCGACTATATGCCCTTACCCTTGAGGATTAATATATTTTTCCAGCTAAATTGATACATTTTCTTCTATTAGACTAGTCGATTGGCTCAGCACAAGCTTCATCGTCTTTGCTGGCGCTTGCTTTTGCCGGGACGCATTGGTTTGGCACCGCCCTGGCGGGCAGCCTTGTTGGACTTGACTCTTCGGTTGTAGTCGGTCATGTCGCCAGAGCTCTGAGCGTCGTTGCTCTTCTTGAACTTCTTTTTGCCGCCAAAGCCATACTTCTGGTTCTTTGCTTCTCTTTTGCCATTGGGCTTGCCGTCCCGTCTGTTGTGGCCGCCTTCGCGGTCGCCGCCAAAGGCAGTGGCTTCTTCAACAGCAATGTCGAAGTCTTCGGCAGTCATTTCGTTGCCAGCTCTCTTTCTCTTCAAACTCTGGATCTTCTCCATAGTGTCTCTCTTGTCTTTCTGTCGTTCTTGAAGCTTAGCGTTTTGAACCTTCTTACCAAACTTCTTGAGTTCGCGCTGGCGTCTGGCATCAGTACGAGCTCTCTTGTCAGTTTCTTCGTCAACCATTTTTTGTTTGATCTTGTCCATGTGCTCATCGCTCTTGATCATTTCAGCAAAGTAGTCGGTAGGTCGAGAGAATGGCACGCCATCGCTTTTGAGTTGTGTGCGGGCCAATTCAACAGCTTCTTTGGCTTGCTTGACAAATGAAAGTTCACGAGCATAGTCGTCAAAGACATCTTTAATGTCGGCGGCTTGAGCAAAAGAGCTGGTGACGGCCAAATGTTCAATAAACTTCAAGCCCTTTTTGGGAAGTTCGATAGAATGAAGAGCTTGTTGAAGAGCAGCCTTGTTGTTGACAGTCAATTTTTGGTAAGGAATAACATCAGCATCTTCATCAAATTCGGCATCTTCAAGTTCAACATCTTCTTCTTCTTCTTTTTCTTCTTCGACATCTTCTTCCTCTTTATTTGATTTCTTGGATTTCTTGGATTTTCGTTCTATTTTGTTGGAAAATTCTTCAAATTCACTTTCACTTTCACTGTCGCTTTCAACAAGTTTCTTTGTATCAAAAACAGTAGTTTCTTCTTCATCTTCTTCTTCTTCCTCATTATCATTTTCTTCTTCTTCTTCTTCTTCTAAATCTTCCAAAGAAAGACCTTTACTCTTCAAATCCTTCTTCAATTTTCTAAGGTCCTTTTTAGACAATGGATGCTCTGGTTTTTTAAGAGAAACTTCTTCTTCCTCTGATTCTTCGTCATCGTCAGACTCTTCAATTTCTTGTTGAACCTTTTTAACTTGCTTGGGGTTTTTCTTTTCTTTAGAATCGCTAGATTTCTTCTTGTTTGCGGATTCTTTAAGTTTGTTGTATAACAAAGCTTCTTTTAATTTCAATTTTCCCATGATGTAATTAGTCGGTTATGTCAATTTGTAATAAAAAAAAACTTTTATATTTCTTTTCAATATAAAAAACTAAAAGGTATGAAATCTGTGAGACGTGAATCTGAAAAAAAAAAAAAAATGTTTTGAAAAAATAAATAAAATTTTTTTTATAAAAAGATTTGTAATGCATGTGTCATCGTGACAAAGCACTCAGCCGCATGCTGTCGACGCAGGTCTTGTGACTGGGGAATCTGCGAGTGCATACAGTAGTAACTGGCAACGGCGCAAACAAGGAGCAGGTGGTTATGTCATCGCCTGTGCTGCCGATAAGCTCAAACAGGGCAATTTGGCGGACTCGCCGAGTGTAGAAATTGCTGGATCAGGAACAATTCGGCAGGCCAGGGCGATTGAAGGAATATTCGATCAGACCCAGAGAGTTTGGCAAAACCCGGTCGAAAGCACGGGGTTCTGGCTAGAGCGGCAGCAGGAACTGCAGACGGGTTTCGCGAAAGGCCCAGGAATCATGATACTCTCGGTGCCGACGACTGGTTTTCGCGTATAAATACAGGTCTGTCTGCCCTGGCAACCGAGTTTTCGCGCTACCCGCTTTTCCCACAAATGTCTGCGTACATCGCTCCCCAGTTTGCTGTGCCTGCGCAGCCCTGCCACCCTTATCGCTCAAACCCCCAATCCTCCGCCGTCCCGCGCTATGTGCCCAAACCTTCCAGTCCCACTAAAGTAGTCCCACCTGAAACCCAATCCTACTCCTCCTCCTCCCAATACATTTACAAAGACCCCTTTACTGCTCTTAACCCTCATTCTGCTGCTTCAAGCACCAGCCCAAACAAAATACGACCTCATGTCCCCACTACAACAGTTCCTGCCTATTACTACCCAGGCGGTACAGGCTATCAATATTTCAAACCCAATGACCACGTTCCTGGGGTTCACAGACCTTACTTTGCGTACCAAAACGGCCTTGCCGAAAAGACACAACGCAAAAGTAAATTACCTAAGTCTTTTTACGCCGATCGTCGGTTTGATGCCATTGCGTTTGCTAGTTTAAATCCCGATGCTGATCGCGTGATGTACTATCTGCAAATTGTAGAGTTTAAGCTCGGAGACCAAAAAGATTCACCTGTTTGTGAGCACCTGTTGTTTCGGGAAACGAAAGAAGGCAAAGTGTTGGGTTCTCGTGGAATTCTGGTGCAATTTGTTGAACAGCATAAAAACAACAACAATAACAATAACAAACATTCGACTTGGTCTCAATGGTCTTTAGAAAGTCAACCTGGATATGATCCCACTAGTACCCAATCTTATGTCGGATACAAGAATATAGGCTTTGTGCCAAACGTCGAACGTTTTTTGGATTTGGCAGTGTTTGTTCCAGTGCCTTTGGACGGAACCCCCAAAGACCCAAACACAAAAACTCTGCCAGTACAGACGTTCCAAGCATGGAGTGCAATTGTGTTTATGGAGGCCAGAGTCAGAAACCTCTTGATTCCGCAGCAGGCTCGTTACGTTTTGTAGTTTTCTGTCATCAGTTCTGGCTGAGCGCAAAACCAGTGCGCGGCTAAAGGCCGGCAATTGGCTGCTTTTTGAACCAACCAGAACGGCAGCCCTTATGTGAGCTATTTCAGCGCTTCATGCCCGGCCAGCAGGTCTTTGCAGCATTCAGTACAAACAAAACGGATTAATATTACAAAAACTACTTCGTGGAAATAAAGAAAAATATAAAACATTCATAACAAATAATCAAAAATACTTTGAGAAAAAAAAGTCATAACAAATAAAACAAATGCTTTTGTGTGGTCATTAAAAAAGTGTTCGTCAAGATTGGATACTCAGTAGAAAAGCGCACTGTAGTTTTATTTTCGGGCTTTCTTTGTAGGCTTAACATCCTTATCCTCTTCATCCTCTTGTTCTTCATCCTCATCTTCTTCTTGTTCCTCTACCTCATCATCATCTTCTTCTTGTTCATCACCTTCAGATTCAGCACTCTTTCGCTTCTCACCTGCTTTAGCTTCCTTCTCACTCTCTTCCTTTTCCTTCTTACGCTCGTCCCAGTGTGGTGGTGGAACGAACCATGGTAATTGGCCTCTGTTGAAATCATTAAGAATCATCTTGGCCACACTGGTTTCATCAGGTTCACCTCCCTTTAAAAGCTTACCAGATCTTCGAGCAATCATTTCTAAAAACTCGGTTGCATTTCTCCAGCCACGAATACCATACGTCTTTTCCAAATGGTGTCGCTTGCATCGCTCAAGCATAGCTGGAATAAATTGTTCTGGATTAGAAACATTTTCAACACGAACAACACCTTTGAACAAGATATCTGTTTCCGTGTCTTTGGAACTTGGTGGAACAATACCTGGACAGTCAATCAAGAAAATGCGCTTCATCAATGTAATGTATTGCCAAATCTTGGTTTCACCAGGAATAGGAGCAACGTTACACACCTTCTTTTTTCTCAACGCATTAATGATGGATGACTTGCCAACATTGGGATATCCAATCATACCAACTGAAATCTGCTTTCTATCCTTGTGAAGAACAGCATATTGTCGAAGTAAATTGATTACAGCCATTTGGCCATAACTGTTCTTGAGAGATGCATGGAAAGCAACAGTAGGTCGAATCTTGCTCAAATGCTTGGTCCAGTATTTCTGTGAAAACAAAAAGTTAGTAAGCTATTTTTGAAAAATAGGTTTAAAATAAAATGATGATAATAATAAAATAATGAAATGTTTGTTTCAGTACTAAGGATTTTGCAATGTGACTAGGATAAACCTATGCAAGTCCAACTCAAAAACGAAACAAAGTATTCGAACCGGGGCTCCACCAAAACGGGGAGTGAAAGGTGGTAAGAAGATTTAATATTCCACAGTTGTAACACGCATATGCTCATGGAGAAAAAACCTATAAAAGGCTCCAGACAAGCTGGAGAGCGAAGCACTGACTTAAATGTGGGTTTCATAAAAAAAAAAAAAAAAAAAAAAAGATAATAACAACTTACAGCAACAGAGTTGGGAACAAGATCAGCCTTGTTAAGAACAAAGAAAAGATGCTTGTGAGAAGCTTCCTTTCTAATATAATCTTCGACAGCAGTGCATCGAGTACCAAGAGGATCTCTAGCATCTAAAACGTGAATAAGAACATCAGATGAATCAATAACCTTGTACAATTCATTCCAAATACGCTTAGAAGTACCCTTGTGGAAAATGGCTTCTTTAACAAGAGTTGTGACACCATCTTCAAGATCTTGGGCATTAAAGTCGCCTTCTTCGGCCTTGTCTTCATACCGCTTCAGATCATCTTCGGTTGATTGAGCAAGCTCTTCTAACGAAGAAACCTGGAGGTTTGGCTTCTTTCTTTGAGACTTGGGTCCAAAGGTATGCTGATATGATTCGGTTTCAACAACCTTGACAGTAGGAATGTCAGTCTTTTCTTCCAAAAGAGACATGGGCAACTTGTTTTTGCGAAGGATAAATTGATAAGGATCATCCTTCTTGTCGTTCATAGCTTCACGAAAGTTAATAAGTGCATCTTGGGAAATAACACGAGTGCTGTTAAACCATCGGCGATCAGGTTGAATTCGTGCATTGGGAATATCAGTAGACTGAAAAGTGGCAGCCTTAACAATGTCACCTCTAGCATTTCGAGTAGCACGACCCTCCTTGTACATATTCAATCGCTTGATCTTGTTGGCATCACGAAAAAAGTTTTCACCCTTGACCTTCAAGTTGCCTGGCTTTTTAAGCTCAGCAGACAACGAGGTCTTTTTTTCTTTGCTTTCGCGTTTGTGTAAACCCATTGTAAATGTTTGGTTTTAATGGGAAATGTGGAAAAAAGTAAAAGTTTTTAAATAATTGGTGAAGAAACAAAGTCTTGGAAAGAAAAAAAAGAGAAATAAATATTTTTTTTCAATTTAATAAAAAAATTTTCTTCTGTTGCTTATGTAATTTTCACATATAATTGAGCACTAAGAATATCGTGGACCTGATACAGTCGCCATAACAACTGAAAAACATTTTTGTAGTGTAACAATTATACATACATACAACAAATTGGCTGTAAGAGCATGTTTGTAAACAAACAAGTTCGTCACAGTTGCTGATTTCAAGTCATAAACTTACCATTTTTTGGTTTCTATTCTGTCGATGATTTGAGATCTTATAGCATGAGTGACATAGAATATCCGGATATTTCCAAACTGACGTCTGAGCGACTGTTAAAGATCAAATCAGTTTTGCAAACAGATACCAAGCCTAGATCACATACAAAACCCGTAAATCCAAGGTCAAAGAAACCTGCGGTTGTTGAGACTGAATCCAGATTGACTGCCGTCGAAAAGTGCAAATTTGCTCAGCATGTCTTGACTTCATCTTTGACAGTCATTAGTTCTTGGAAAAGTAAAGATCAATCTGAACCAATACCCAATTTCCGTACAATTGTGTACGAAGTGGCATCGATATCCATAAATACCTTATACGGATTTCGTGATGAAAGAGCGAAAAAAAGTTTTAGCATTGAAAAGAGACATCTTTCTTTTATTCTCAAGTTATTGGATGTTGGACTAGTGGACGAATCAATGCTTGAATTGAAAAGACTGATACCTAGTATTTATTATGTTTTGGATACATCAAATACCCAACCAACCCTTGCATCTATATTATCTCTTGACCCCAAAAAGCCTTTTTTAAATGAGTCAACTGCAAATTTAATTGTTCTCATACAGATCGCATTACTCAAGACTCTTTCAAAATATCCTCCTAACAAAGCAAAGCCAGTTCAAAGCAAAACCATCATCAACAACATGACTTCAGCAACTGGTGTTTTATTTTGGGTTTCACATCTTTCTTTAAGTGCTGGCTCAGCCAAACTTACACTATTTGGAAAACTTCTTTTCGCATTATCAAATTCATCTACAATACCAACGTGCTTTCATTACCGTTTAACAGCTCTTCAAATAATACCATCATCTTCTTATGAAGATGCATATATCAACTTGTTTTTAGCATCATATTCTTCATTACGGAAAAAGGCCAACGTTTCAATTCAGCAAATCAATTCCATATTTGGGTCTTATATTATCGATACTGTAAACAAAAAATATGAGGATCTTTCTAAAGTCAACAATTTTGTTATTTGGTTTAAAACATTATATCAATCAATTATTTCACTTGAAAAAAATGAATCAATACCTAATATTCAAGACTGGAAATCTGCTTATTCCAAAATCACTACAAGCTTATTGAATGATGATTTTCAGTTGAACCAACTACAACAATTAAAATCTCAACAAACGATAGCACCTCAAAACGTACAGGAGGTGCTCAGTAACTTGGACAATAAATATTTATCCAACACTTTATTTCATCATATTTTGCTTGAGCTTGCAGATCAGCTTTTAATCAATTTACAAATCCCGGTCTTTGGCGCCATTTTAGATTTTTACTCGTCACATTTAAATTCAAATATCGAAGAAATTTCAAAAAGCTCTACCAAGCTCACCAACAGTTTTTTTGTTACCATAAAAAACAAGCAGTCACCTAACGATATTGATACCATGCCATACCCTGATTTACTTTTTATTTACGACAGCCTCGCCAAAGCCTTTTTTTCAATTAATGATGTACCACATTTAAGTTATATTTCCAACAGTTTATTATCCATTGGCGCAAAGCTTAGACAAAACAAAAATTCAGTGCATATTGACTATTGGCGTAAGTCTGCATCAATTGAACTTGATTTACAAAAGGATAACGCAGAAATTTCTTCTACATTGCCAGCAAAAATTGAAAGACTTAGCATTTCTTTAATTGAAAACAATGACTTTAGTGAAGCACTTTCTGTCTTATCAGCCATGTTTGCTGTTATTTCCAAAACTGGTGGAATTTTATTGAAAACTCAAACGTTACCCATTTCACTTACATGGTCTTCATGTGAGTTTAGCAAAAGGTTGTTTAATATTGCCAGTCGTATTTTATTGGACGGGTACCCAGAGGTTGAGCCTCGATTTCCAAATCTCAACAATGAAGTGGAAGCATCAGTATTGGAACAACTTTTCACATTAATAACCAAATCTTCGCGAACAATAAAACAAGAATTGGCTGTAACAATCATGAACCGAATTGAAAATTTGTATCAAAATCATCCCTTAAAACTTTTACGTGCTTGTACATTGTTTTTGAAAACAACTGGAATTTCTTACGACAGCGTTCAACAAGGAATAACAGAA
>JAJLVH010001065.1:0-11216 GCA_030570155.1 Magnusiomyces magnusii
AAGGAAATCACGAATTGAAAAGATTCACAAACTTGAACAATATTATATAGTTAGAAACGAAAAGGATAGCTACAGTAGCTGATGTTATATATTTCTATAGCCCTTGAATAAAATCAATCAAATACTATTTGGATAGAATGTTGAAAATGTGATTTGTTTAGTTTCTGATTCTTATCTTAGCCATGTTAATTATTAATTTATGCTTTTTAACGTGTAATTGAATATTAATAATGGTCAAAATATGATATAATCGTTTCAATTATACAATTAACAGTCTGTCCATATTTGTTTTAAATAAAAGAATTCATTATAATGTCATATCATAAAATAAAAACGTAGGTTAATATAAATTTAATACATAAGAAAAAGTAAAATCAATATAAAATTAATAAAATCTAACATTTCCATCTCTAGTTCTAGGACCAAATGAGCTATGGCTACGCGCTAATGAGGGCTTTGTTTTGTTTTGTGAATTTCTTTTCGATGAATATCTTTCACTATCATTGTCTGATGAGTAGTTTAGTTTTTGTGTATTTTCTTTGCGATCATTGTTCCGACGATCAAATTTATCAAAACGTTCATTTTGATAATTGTGACGACGACTATTATTGTTGTTGTTGTCTTTTTCGTAATCCTTGTTATTGGTATTATTGTCCTTGTAATCCTTATTCGAGGTGTGAAGTGAACGTGAAGAAGATGAGAAATAATCATGGTTTTCGGGACCCGCAAATTCACGAATCATTCTCTTGGCTTGCTTATACGACTTTTCAAAATTGTTCTTTTCACGAACAAGGTTACGAAGTCTGATTGTCGCAATAAACATGTAAGCAGCACTAATAACTTTTCGTTTTCCTGAAGCAACGTTTCGATAATAAAGTTCTTTCTGTTGATTTCGGTCGTCGTCATCTTCAATTTGTTCAATGCGTTGGATTCTAGAATACCGACGATAACCATTTTCTCTGTCGCCTCCAGCTCTACTATATGGTCGATAAGAATTGTAAACAGAATTTGAATAATTTTCACGTTTTCGAAGATTTGCCTTCATACGCTCACGTTCTGCAAGGTCCTTTTCGTGTGCTTTGCGAATAGCATCCGAATCAACGTAAATGCCCATTTTTCTAAGTAAGTGAATCTGGGTAATGTTGCCATCTTTGTATGTTTGGATACGCATCATAAAGAATCGTTTCAAAAACGCAAGATCGGCACGCACCATAGCTTCGCGATCAATTCTAGCACGCAAGTTTTTGGAATATAAAACAAGGACATTAATAAACTTGGTAAGCTGTTGTTCTTTGTGAGATGTAAGAGTGGTATTGGTTCCACCAGCAGCTTTTCCATCAGATTGATAGTTTTGAATGACCGACTTAAGTTTATCAATTTGCTTCTGGTTTCTTCTTTCGACGTGTTCAACAGTATCTTTAAGACTCTTTTTATATTTTTCATAGTCTTGATCACGGTACTCGTTGGCCTTGTTGGTAATACGTGTAATCTTGCGGTCATGCTCCACTTTTTGATTCTCGATTTTCTGCTTCAAATCCAAAATCTTTTCTTGATAATTACGAGCTTGGCTCTTGACTTCTAAAAGCTGCTCAGCCAAAACTTCTTCAGCCTTGGATGACGAAACGGGTCGAGGATTATTATCAGATTGTGACGCTGCTTCGCGTTGTACTTGCTGAAGCTCTTTTTGTAACTCGCTTAATCTGGCTTGTGATTTGTCGTAACCAAATTGGCAAATCTCGAGTTCATTTTTATACATTCGGCATTGTGATCTAAGCTCATCAAGTTCGATAGTCTGTTTCTTAAGTTGCTGCTGATAATGTTGAACGTTAGCATCAACAACATCTCGTAGCTCATTTAGTACTGCCGCATCTTCTTGGTGTGCCTGCTGTTTAGTAAGTTCATCTTGGCTGGACGCAAAGACTTTGCGGATATGAGAATCTAAATGCTTGCGAAGCTGGCCAAGTGAAGTGTACACACGAGACGCAAGCTGTGCAACGTTTTCGTTTTTGAATGGCTCCATGAGTTGTGAAGCCCTTGTTTTCGCAGAATCTTGCTGTAAAAGACTAGGTGGATTGAGTCTTGACGAAACATTTGTAGGAACGCAGCGTACAAGAATTTCAGCTCTTTGCTCATTGCGCAACAAATCTTCCTTGATTGCCGCCAAATCTTTGTCAGTTTGTGATTGGTTTGGAAGTTGCAAAAACCATTGTTGGCAAGTCATTTGTTCAATGTCCATCAACTCTTCAATCATGGTATTTACAACAAACAGTTGCTGATCAGAAATAGATTTAGTTTCATCAAGTCTATTTTGAAAGTTTTGCACTTCTGCTTCGACTTCAAATTGGGTATCAGCTTTAAAAAGTCTGGCAAAATCTGCACGCTGAGAAATTGCATTTGCTTGTAACTCTTCAATGGTCTTTCGAAGTGAATTTTGGGTGTCTTCATTTTCTGCAACTTTAGAATTGAAATCTTCAATTTTTGCTTTCAAAAAGTCCAAGAGTTTTTGCTGGTCCTTGTTTTGCTTCTCTAACGCTGCGTACTGTTGTTGGGAAATAATATTGCTGGCATTGGCTTGAGCACGAGCTTCTGTAGATTTAAGAGCATCCTTGATGTGATCATTTTCAATATTTAAATCGTCAATAACACGTTGTAGCTGAACAATCCTTTCGTCAGACTCCTTGATTTGGCGACGAGCAATTTGCAAACTGAGTCTAAGCTCTTCAGATTCTTTGATGGCGTTACTAAGTGTAGCTTGAGCTTTAGATGAAGACGATGCTTGTGTTTTGAAGGCATCGATTTCCTAAATATTAAAAGTGGTTAGTATTAAAAATGTATTTCAAAAAAAAAAAAGCATACCCTTTCTTTGGCTTCAATCTGAGCACCATAATCTTCTTCAGTAGCTTCAAGAGATTTTTCTAAAACACTTCTTTTATGTTTTTCTGTTTCCAATTCTCTTTCCAAATTAGCAACCTTGATATCAAGATTAGACTTTCCAGCCTGGTACACAACTTTATCGCCTTCCAAATCAGAAATTTTCTTCTTGTACTTGTGGTTTTCTTTTTCAAGACTACCAAGTTTTGACGTGAGTTGCGAGTTGTGTGTACGCAGTTCATTGACTTGGTTTTGCATTTGTGAATATTTGGTATCTTGTTCTTTACGAGAAGCGTACATGCGCTCGGATTGTGAAGACTGTTTTTTGGTAATTTCTTGTTCACGAGAAATGGCATCTTGAAGATCTTGACTTTGTTGTTTAATTTCTTCTCTAAGTCGCTTGATGGTTGACTTTGTAGTATGATCAAGTTTCTCGTGATCATTTTGAAGAGCTTCATAATCATCTTGTACTTTTTCAAGCTGGTTTTCAAGTTCAGCAATTTCAAGTTCTTTATTGTTGAGTTTTCTGCGCGTGTTTTGAATAGTTTCGCGCAGTTCATCAATTTTGGCTTGAGCTTCTTCAGATGAATTGTTATTAACAGAATGAAGTGATTTTTGAGTAGTTTCTGCCTCTTTTAGTTTGTCTTCTAATCCATTGACTTCATGTTCAAGCTTTTTAGAATGATTTTTCGTCTCATTCAAATCTTGTTCACGAAGATACAACTCTTGTTTAAGATTCTTGAACCGTTCTTTTGCATCATCTAATTCTTCTGCTCGGATATCCAGTTCTTGTTCAAGCTTTTCGAATCGTTCTTTTTCTTCATCCAACTGTTTTTCTCGAAAATCTAATTCTTCTTCAAGTTTGTTGGAATGCTCTTTAACCTCTTCTAATTCCTCTTCACGAAGGTCTAGGTCACGTTCTAACGACGCTATTGTTTTATCTTTTTCTTTAATACGTCCTTCAAGATCTTCTAAATCATGTTGAATTGTTGAATTGTCTCTAGTAGTATTTTGACTATCGTCATCCAAACCACCTTCAGAACGATGCTGTTGTTCCTTCAATTCTTCATTGAGTTTTTCAATCTGTTCTTCATTATCCATCCGTTGGATCATCAATTGTTCTTCATACTCTTCTCGTTGATACTCAAAGCGTTGTTGAAGATGATCATATTCGTTTTCCATTTCTTGTAACTGAGCAATTAAATCTTCTCGTTCATCTTCAACTGCTTCTAACGCTTCTTTCAGCCCAGAATCACCGGCTTCTCTTTCTTTTCTCTGTTCTCGTTGTCTTTTTTCCTCTTTCTCTTTTTGAATTTTAAACTCTTGTTTAAGATCAACATACGCTTTTTGCATTTGAGTAAGCTGCTCGGTCAACGCAATTTCGCGTTTTTGGATATCTCGAATATAATTGGAATCGATTCCCTTACTTCCCAGTTCTATTATCCGGTCATCCAGTTGTTTTTCTAAATAAGTGATTTTAATTTGAAGCCCAAAATTATCATTTTTCAGGCGATCGATCATTTTTTCTTGTAGTTTAAGTGGAAGGGATGACCGATTGGATCCGTCACTACCAGGAGTTGCTGTTTTATGAGACCCTGTCGTGTTGTGTAATCCTTCTCTATTGTTGTTATTGTTGTTGTTGATATCATTGTCGTCATAATCATGACGGAAATTGTCGTTTCTGTAGTTTTTTCCAGTACCGCTCAAATCAATGCTAATCATACTATCGCTGAGTTCGTCATAAGTCAAAACGCCAGTGTTGTTGTCGAAACCAGGTGCTCTTATGGCATTATCAAAGTTGCTGGACCTCCTTCGACGCGTTTGGGTGCCTTCTCTGTTTTCTTTATCTTTTGAGAAAGTGGTATCCAAATCCAAGTCAGATCTGTGGTGATGTTGTTTGCGGACTGTTTTGAGCAAGGGGGTAAATTCGGTTCCACCACCATTACTTTTGACAGATGCTATTCGTCGATGATTTGGTCTAGGTGTAGTTGTATTTAATGTATTGTGGTAGTTGGATGCATTGTTATCAGGGTAGGATTCAGTGTTGGTATTAGAAAGACGGCGGTTGCTACTTGTTAATGGGTTTGAAGAAAGGCCAGAAATGGTATTTGAATAAGTTGATTGGTGCATGTCTTTATAACTTCCACCAAACGCTAGCTTTGCATTTTCGGCAATTGGATTTATGGGTGGGTTTTTGAAATCAGCATTTGCAGACAATGGTGGTTCTGAAAAGAATTGTTGGTGATCGCGGTTTGGAGTTTCAAGCATATAGTCATTAAACCCAGGTGATGTGTCGACAGTTGCGGAAGTTCCCGAGGGGTTAAATTCGTTACTTGATGTGTATTTATGGGTATCGTACCGACTATTGGAGGTATTGTTGTTGATATTATTATGACTAGAGTTGATGATTGATGTTTGTGTGGAGCCAAAGTCTTTTGTAGTATTATTTCGCGTTCCAGCACGTTGTGTTTTATCTTGAGACGAATACATTAGAAAAGAAACAACAGGTATCTGATCCAATTACGCGCAATCAAACGATCAAAAAAGAGTATCAACAGAACTGGTTGTTTTAATGAGTATGAAAAAAGTATACTTTTTTGAATAAAGTTTGGTATAATAACGCTGTTAATTGAAATGTTGATGGTGGCAGTGAGTATTATGAGATTAAATATTTGGATCATACAAATTTCATTTATATTACTATTTTCATCCAAAAGAACTCTCCACGAGATGCCATCTAAAAAAGTATGAAGGAAACGAGAAAAACTGGTTTTGATGGTCCAAAACCCAAACAACAATAAAAAAAAATGAAAATAATCAGCAAAAGCGGTTGTTGTGGTTACCGCGATTCCAGCACGTTCAGCCTCATGTACTAGCTGTATTCATTTATGAGAGTTGTTTACCGTCAATATTGGAAGAAAAAGAATTACCTTGTTTAGTGTGTTACATTGCTAATTATGTTACACTACCAGATATGACACACTGTGTCATACACAATATGAGAGCAATTCCACACGTGAAAACAACTAAAAAACGGTTTATTTTGTTGTATTTTTTTTACCCAATCACCGTGTTGGAAAAAGGATAATTATACATAAACACCAGATGGTACACGTGAGGCTGAAAATACTGTTTATTTTTTTAACGATTGATACAGACAAAACAATCAACGTTGGAAAAAAAAAAAAAAAGCAGTACTAGCAAAACCGACGCTAATAACGTTATTTGTCAAAAATCATGCGTGATAAACGTGGTAAAAAAAAAAAAAAAAAAAAAAGGCTATTATTAAGTTATCACTTTTTTTAAGTTGCTTTAAACTATTAATTAATCATGTACAAGTATCAAATCGTTTATTTAAAAAAATATTTCATTTTTGATTAAAACTATTAGTATTATTCTTTTATTGGACAAGCGATGAAAGCTTCACTTTTTTACAGGACGCTCGTCGCTTCTCTTCTGAATCGCTGTCAGCCATCTCCTGCAAATCCGGGGTTGTGTTTCGGAAAATAGCAGGCATTGGTAACGCATTTCGTAACGAATCATGACTATTGGACCTCTTTAATGTGCTTGCCTCAAACTTTGGTGAATTGTTGGTTGAATGGGCAGCTGACCTGGTTCCTGCAAACTTTGATGTAAGCCCAAAGCCTTCATGTGCAAAATGATGTTTTCTATTGGCGGCGCTGCGTAATTCGTTATTGTTGTTATTATTACTGCCATTAATAGAATTGAACCCATTCGTTGAATGAAATTGGTTATCATTTTCATTCTTGTTGATATCAACATTTATGGATGGTAATACGTGACGGTTGGTGGCCTCACTATTTGTCAACAATTTATAACTCATACGATCCATTCCTGTTGTTCCAACAGCACCTTTTTCGCTATTCTTTTCTTCTTCTTTTCCTGTACCATCATGTGTATTGTTTTTATTATCCCTAATCACAGTCTTGCCGTTATTTGTAGGGAATTCTATTCCTAATGCATTCTTTTCGTTGTTGCCAACACGTTGGGCATCAATTGGCTCATCATTCAAAAGCCCAGATATCTTGGCATTTGTTTCGCCATTTACATACTGTTGACTTGAAAATGATCCCGTGGATTTCGTTGATCCTTGTGTCGTACTCAAATTCAAATGGTCCGGACTCAGAAGATTTTCTCGAGAAGCCAAAGAAAACGTAGCTGGCGAATTTTTGGCAGATTTGATTTTTGGCATTCCTCTTCTTGGCTTTGCTATAATAGGTGATTTTACCTTTGCAGCTGCAATAGGAACCTGATGAGGCTGGTGATAATGATGAAGCTGTTGGTGGTGATGCTGCTGTTGTTGTTGCTTTACCGTAATTAACAAAGTATTTATTCTTTCTTCATATTCATGAACTACTTCAGCATGAAGTCTGTTCATGTTCTGAATTTGAGTTTCCAGCTCAGAAACCTTGTTCCTAAGCATCATTTCACTGTCTCTGATACGTGACTCACTAGATTCAAGCTGCGTGACCCTATTCCTTAGTAAATCATTAACAATTTCGAGCTCCGAAGCTCGCATTTTCAGTGCTCCAAAATTATCAATGTCTGCCACAGAAGAAGAGGATGCAGCTGCATGAACTTGCGAATTCAAGCCTTCAAGGTCTTTAGCTCCCAAATGAGGCGAATAGCTTCTAGGATACTTTGAATGTGAATTATTGTAGCCATTACCTCCAACCATAGGACCTAAATGGGAATCTGAGTTTGATGATCTGTTAGGTGAATCTTCTTTTCCTAACCATTCATTCGCAACTGTCCGAAGAGGGGGGATTTTGTCTAATGAGTCATCACCCAACCGAGGCCGTAATTGCTCACTCATCGTCCCCCTACGGGAATCGTACAACAATCCATTATCCCGAGCATACCTTGATTGTGTAAAAGACGGAATGTGGGGATTCTGTTGGTGATGAAGTTGGCGTAATTCTTGAGCGTGAGAAAGTTGACGAAGTTCTTTACGAGAACCAGAATTAAGTAAAGAGGAGGGTCCATGTGGTAATTTTGGATTAGGGGATTGAGGTCTTGACAATGGGGTCAATATTTGAGGGGCGCCACCGTTTGAAGACGACTGTGTGGTACCTGACGCAGGAAACGCAGGTGAATTTTTTGCAGTTGCCTTTTCCCTCATGTCGATTCCAGCAGCAGCAGTTAGTGAGCTGAGAGTAGGAAGACTTGGTAAAGATGATGATGATTTTTCATCGTTTCTATTGTTTGGAGACAAGGCAGGAAACTGAGGACTAAGCCCAGAAATAGCAGTTTTTAAGGAACCAAAATTACGTTGCTGGTGAGAACCTTGTGGGATTGACGAAATTTTAGAAGCATTTACTGATGAAGGGTTAGAAGCAATTGGTTTATTGATATTTTTCACACCGGGGCCAGACTGGGCATGTGTTGAAGACATTGCAGACAAAGCAGGCATAGAATGACTATAACCCGAAATGTTTGATTCTCGGGCTTTTCCGTTTGAAACAGATTGAGGGTTTGAAAAAATAGAACTAGGAGTTGTTGGAGCAAACTCGTTAGATCGATGGAACTGTTGTGCTTGAAGATGAAGATTGTATTGATGATGGTGGAGTTGGTGGCGAGGTCCGTAATCATTTCCAGCAGAAGAGGCCAGCCTTGGGGAACCAGCCAATGTCATTTGAAGATGATCAACAGAAAGATCATATGGACCTCGAGCTAATCCCATAGTAAGAGGTGATGAATTAGGTAGCATATGAGGTGAAATTGCCGAATATGAAGGTGAACCATTTGGAAGATGAAGAGGACTTTGAATCTGTTTGCGTTTGTTTGCATTACGAGAACGATTTCGAGACTTGATGACGTTTGTTTTAAGAGAGATAGGACGAGCTCTGCCATGAAGCTTTAAAAAAAGGCCGCATGCGTTACACAAAATCTGTCCGGACTCGTCACGGCGCCAAAGCGGGGTTGTTGAAGTTTGACAGTTTTGGCAGATGGTATTAATTGCACTAGGAACTGTGGAAACAGAAACGGAAGCAGTTGCAGCTGGGACAGATGATGGTTTAGGTGACGAAGCTGAAGTTGAAGCTTCTTTGGTATCCTTTGAATTTGAATCGGTAGCTTCAGAACCGTTAGAATCATTGCTGACAGTATTTGCCTCATGATAAGTTTTTTCTTGATCCGTAGAAGATGGTATTTCTTTTTGTTGAGTCTGGTCTGAAGTAGAAGACTCCAAGATTTCTGGTTGGGTTGAATCAGAAGCCGTCATTGTGGGTGGTGGAATAAAAAAAAAATGGAATCTGGAAAATTTGCAGAAAGAAAAGAAGATTAAGGATGGAAAATTTCAAGATACGTTATCGATAGCCATATCAATTTTCAACGGTAAAAACGGATTAGCCCGGGTAACATTGCTCTTACATTGTTAGATTTGCACCTTGCCCTAATGCCGGTTCAGTAACGGTATTGCCGACACTGGATCAACAGCTCGAGACTAGGACAAGCATGGCCAGACATGACACCTGTTAATACACTCAATGTCAACACTGAAAAAGTAAGGATACCGGTCACCAACTGTTTGGAACTTGGTCAAGGATCCAAATGACATATTCTCGCGGAGACCAACCCAGCAGGGTGTAAACTTAATTAGGAATGTTTGTTTGTCAAAGCAAGACTGTAAACAATGACGTTTCTAGTAACGGGGGTTTATGGTGTAATAATTTTGTAATTTTGATTTTTCTACATATTAATACGTGAAATGAAATACATGTATTTTAATTTTGAAAACACTGTTGACGATCGTGATATTGGTGTTTAGAGATCTACAAACATTGTATCTCAAACTGCGAATCTCAAAAAAAAAAAAAATCAATCAATACATGTTTATGCAAGCTAAACTTAAATTGTATAGAAAATCACATGATTATAATACACACACTGTCACATATAACCAAATGTATTACAACTCCGTTTCTGTTCCAACACACTTCTTTCCACCGTCAAACGCGTTAAGCTCAACGTTTGCAACAAATATTCACAATGCCACGCCGAAGAAAAAGTGAGTACAAATAGCAACACCAAACACAATTCCAATATTAATTCCGATTCTAACTATCATTTTCATTTCTAGATAACCGCAAACCTAAGGTTGAAGAACTTGAAGATGAAATAGAAGTTACTGAAAAATCACCGTCTCAAAAAGCACAACAACTTGATGATACCCAAGAACATGAACTTTCAAAAGCTGTTGAAAACGCTTTAGATCTCAGAGACGATGACAACAATGAAACAGAAAAAAATGAGTCGGAACCAACAACAGCTGCAGTAACACCATCTTCAGCTGCGTCAACCCCTGCTCCTCCTCAACGTACTGGTCGTAGAGGCAGACCTCCAGGTTCTAAGAACAAAAATTACGTTGCCTTGTCACGCGAAAGTTCTTATCCTGCACGTTCGTTAAGAACTTTGACTCCTTCGTTACGTGACAGAGATGATCACATCAATGATTATCATGACGATGGAGGTTCTTTTTCTTCTGCTGTAGGTATGCCTTCACGCCGTGGTGGTGGCAGAAGAGGTGGTCGCTGGGCTACAAGAGGAGCTAGAAAACCTGGCTCTACTCACGCTACAAGTCTTGTTGACGCTAGTGGTAACCCTCTTATTATTGAAAACGATGAATTTGTGTTTCCCACAAACCCCAAAGGTGAAACCAAAATTAATGAAGATGGCGAGCTTCTTGGAGGACGCCAATTCCGTGTTCGTACTTTCACTGTTCTTGGCCGTGGCTCTCGCCATTACATGTTGTCTACGGAACCTGCTCGTTGTATGGGTTTCAGAGATTCTTATCTCTTGTTCCAAAAACATAAGAGATTACACAAAGTTATTGTATCTGATGATGAAAAGTACGATTTGATTGACCGTGACTTGATTCCCCATTCTTATAAAGGTCGAGCTATTGGTATAGTTACTGCCAAGTCGGTGTTTAGAGAATTTGGAGCAAAAATCATTGTTGGAGGACGTCGAATTATTGACGATTATGATGAAGAAGAGGCCAAAGATTTGGGATACCGAGAAGGCGAAATTGCTGATCCTACAGACAGATTACCTCCCCCGGGTGTTCCTTACAATAAAAACCAATATGTTGCTTGGCATGGCGCTTCTGCAGTTTATCATCAATACACCAACAACAACCCACCGTCACGCGGCGATAGTTCTGGTCATGGAATTGGTATTGGGTTTGGTAGTGGATTGAGTTTGAGCAGCTTGGGAGGTCTTAGTTTGAGTCATGGAAACAAGGAATCGTACGTGAAGCGTAAGAAACTTGTAATTACTGACGAGAACTGGATGTATGAGCATGCCAGTGCTGCACGTGAATT
>JAJLVH010001066.1:0-11190 GCA_030570155.1 Magnusiomyces magnusii
CTTTTTGCTCACAAATTTCCAAATCTTCCCTCACTTCAAGTGCTGTTATCAAAACTCTCGGCCGATTCTCCTTTGAATAAAGTGCTTGAATTAGAAACAAAACGCGAAAAGAAACGGTTATATCTTGAGGCTATTGGATGGATGAACAGATATGGGTTTATAATGCTTACTCATACCTTTGTTTTTATTAAAATTTCAATTGCCATCAAGAGCTCGGTAGCTCTCGATATTAAAAAGAAAAATCAAAAAGACATGTCTCGTGCCCAGGATATCATTAAACCACAAATGACAAACGCCTCTACAACACCCGGTTTTTTGCAAAATGTTCAAGAAAATAAATCGAAAAATCTCGAGTTTCATAGTGACGCTAAAATTGATGAAGAATTGGGAAATGACACCCAATTTACAGCATTCTCTACATCAACTTCAGAGGATCCACAAAATTCTAATCTTACGGGATCACCTGAAGGCTACCCTAAAAGCTCAGAATTAGAGTCCGGTGTAAAGTTGGCAACAACAACAACCTCAGGAACATTGGCATCTGTAACAGTAGATACGAGGTCAACAGAAGCTACTGAAGACGGACCTGCAGCAAGTGCGATTGAAGATTCAACAGACGAGACTATTATTCTTGATCCCAAGTGCGTTTCGCCACTGCAAATCAAATGGATTTCTAAAATTTTGGAAGACAAGCCTGTAGACTCTGCCAAAACTTTTCATAAATTGATGAAGTATATGAATGGAGAAAATTCCATGGAATGGGCTCTAGTTCAAGAAAATTTAACTTTTGAAGACTTGCAAAAAATGATTCACGAGCTTAAAGATTATTTTTTAATTACGAGACATTGGTAAATATTAATACATATATTTTTTGGTTAATTTATTACAATTGTAAATTTAAATGTAATGTGATTCACTGTCTGGACTTTTTTTTGATTACACACTGTGCAATACATGAAACGGTTGTCAAAAAACCAATCTTTTTTTGTATTTAAAAAATAAACACATCTAACTCTTTTTATTTACTCGCCACCATTAATATCGATTACTTTTAATATTTTATTGGCATAAGTACTAAATATTAACCAACACAATACTTGGAAGTAAACATTTTCTTGTTTTTCATCATGTCGTTTCACTTGAAGAAGCCGACCATGAACAATATGAGTAGTCTTACTCAAAGGTTCATGGAAAACAGTAAATCAACTAACTACTCATCTACACACCGACGGCTTGTTGAAGACGAGAATTTGCCTGAAGTCGGTGAAAACAACAATACTGAGCAATGTCGCAGTCCATCACCTAGGCCAGATTCCTCAGATTCATTTTCAGAATTTTATAATGGAAAGGTGGGTTTAGATACTACTAACAGGCTTATGGAAATAACTGAAGATAAAGATGCTTTTAGAAAACTAGATAAAAATCCAACATCTTCATCTTCAACTTATAATGCTACAGATTCTTTGCTTTTTTCACCGATTAAACAGCGCAAATCTACAGCCGAAAAAACAAATCTAACTGAGATGTCAAACAAAATACAAGACTTTTCTATTGAAGAGTCAATGCTTGATTTTAGTATCAATAAACCAAGCAATCCAAGAGTTGAAAAGCTCATCTCTACAAGCCAAAGCAACTCATCGACTTCTTCAATAAAAAATTATTACAACAGTAAACTTCAAGAGCTTACTTTAAAAAAGCAACATGGTGCAATTTCTGAAATTAGCACAACCACTCCAAAAGCCTCAACTACTAAATCCAGCTCAATTGATCTTCCACAAACTGTATCCATACAATCATACACCACCGATACCTTACCACCTGCACCATTGAGTTTGGAGAAACCAGCAATACAAACTGATGAAGATGACATGGTTGTAATTGAAGTCCAAAAACAAAAAAGTGTTGACAATTTTCCTCATAACCGCTTGAATATTGTCAAAATGCAAAATAAATATTCAGTTTCCAAGCCAAAACACAAGTCATTTGGCAACAGTCCGAAAATAGCACAACCTGGATCAGACAAATTTCTTGAGCCACTTTTGATATCAATTAGCAAACTACAACAAGAAAAAAACAGAATCTTGACTGAATACCAGTTTTTGTTTGCAAAACATTCTAAAACTATTTCACATTTGGAAAAGTCGCTGGCTGCTACCAACGCTCTTAAAAAACAAGTTCAAGTGCTGACAGATGTTCATAGTGATATTGAAAAAGAGATTATAGAAATCAAAAAAGAAGGAGATTTAACAGAGCAGATGAAAAAACTTAAAATCAACAATAGTTCTACCTGTGAATTGATTGAAAAAATAGGTGCCGACTTTAAGTCTCTTCAAATCCAAGATAATACAATCACTTCAAATCTAAGCAAAATCAAAGCAGCACAAACACAAAGCAAGTACCCATTGTTAAAAAAATTTGAACCAAATTCTAACATTTTTTTAATCATCTAGTTCGAGAAAACGAAACTGAACAAAAAATGATAAAAATTCAATTGAATAGTGAAAAACAGATTGCTGAACAGCTTAAAAAAGATGTGGAAATGTATAAAGAAAAGTTGTTTGACAAAATAGATTCTGCAAAAACTTGTTTTGATACCACAATCCAAAAGTTTATGAAATCAATTACGACGTAAGATTTACAATTGATGATTTTTGTTAATTGAAAGACAATTACTAAACACAATTTTTTTTAGATCAATGGGAGAGTTACATGCCACTCAAAAATCTAATTTTGATTCTCACGAAAAGTCTATTGAAGACGCTAAGTATTCTATTTACAAAACTGGAATATTAATTTTACTTTGTGCCTTTTGCTAACAATGATTTAGAGAATTGTTTAAATCTGAACACACTAAAACAATTATATCCAAATTTGACACATTCGATGAATACCTTTTCAAGAATATCAATAGCTCAGCATCAGAAATTACCCAACTGATAAAAAAAGTCACATCTGAATACAGTGTTGATTTTCAGCCAATGCAAAATGAACTTGTGATTATAATGGAAAGCCACATTAAAATCATGACTGAGCAAATAGAAACACTAACCCTAGCCAAAGAGTCTGCAGAAAAAACAAACTTGTGTGAAAAGTTAAATGAAGCAGAAAAAAAAGAAGCAAGTACTATGGATGAGCTGAAAACTGTTTCTGAAGAGAAGGAAAATTTGGAAAGAAATGTACATGAGATTGAGTTGTTGAATGAAAAAAATTTGGTAAGAAAAAAAAAAAAAAAAACAATGTCTTTGAGTATTGGAATACTAACATAAAACAGAATGAATTAAAAGCAAATGAAAATACAGTCAATGACTTGGAAAACAAACTTAAAGAATTGAGAGAATCCAAGAAAAAGGTAAGAGTTTTGTTAACTATTTGATACCAATAGATGAGTTTATTATTAACAATATTCTATTATTTTATTTTAAAGGATGATCCTGCGAAAATGTTTCAACAACGTGAAAAGAAACTTTACCTTGAATTTGAAATGGAGAAAAATAACATAACAAGATCTGCAAAAGCTAAGGCCAAAGAACTTAATGACGAAATTGATTTCATAAAGAAAAACAATGAAAAGCTTAAAGATAAACTCAAAAACATGGTATGCATATTAATAAAATACTGTTTTAAATGACAGTTTTGACACTAACAAATGCATTTGTATTCAGAAAGAAGATGCGTTTATTAAAAATACGCAAATTTCACAAGAATCAAAATTTAAAACAGAAATCGAAACGCTCAAATTGTATCTTGCTAATAAAGATTCTACGCTTGTGGAAAAGGAATCAGATCTTGAAGAAAAAAACAACGCACTTGCACAAAAAGAAAAGCACATAACTGAGTTAAAAAACAGAATTTTGGAAATCGATTACGAAGTAAGTTGACTTTTGTATTATATAATAGTTCACAACGCTAACTTGTTTACTTATTAGAAAATGTCGAAAGAAAGCTTTAAAGTGACAACTTCGACACCCAAATCCGAGTCACAATTTATACCCCATAAAATCATTGAAAGATCATTGACCAAAGAAAACAGATTTCCATCACAAAGAGCACTTTCTCGCCGCAACACCACAACCGAATTTTTAAAACCAGGAAAACCCATCACCAAAGAGTCAAAATCTGCTGTTGCTTCTGAACTCAAATCCACGTCAGTGTTGACAAGTACTACAGCTATGTCTACTAAATCAACTAATATACCTCATACCCCTGCTCAAAAAAGTGTATCAATGGTAGAAGATGAAATCGATATGTTTTCAACTAGATATCTAGTCACACCTTGTAATATTCCAGTTGCAAAAAGGTCAAGAGAAGTAGAAACAGGTAATCGGGCATCTTACGGTAACAAAAGAAGTAGAACCCGACGTGGTCAAAAATAGAATTCAAATTGATAATGACATGGTAGTGGACTTGAATTTGAAATTGTGAAAAAAATAATAATAAATTGAAATAGTTGAAAAAAACGATATAACAATTTATTATTTAACTAATCAGGTAACTAATTTAATTCATGTTGGCTTTTTAATTAAACAAAAACAAAAACGTTGATGACAGCGAACGGCTGAAAGATAACCGGATATCTTACAAAATGCAACACAAAATCTTGGCCCATAATATAAAAAAAGGTTGATTCCAAATTGAAAAAACACAAAAGAGCCAAATTGGGAAATTTTGAAACGCCAGAATTATTAGCGGATAAATGATTAAGCTGAGTCAATTAAGTTAAGCTGACCTGTTCCTGCTTAATTGATTGGAAATTGGGTCAAGTTCAGTTAAAATACTGTCAAACGAAATATTGAAATAAAGAAAACCAACAGAAATATTTCAAAATGGTTGAGGTGTTTTTTTAACCAGCAATACAAACAGGGTAATACATTTTTGTCTTTGTGCATTAACCATTTTTTCTTTATCAGACGTTGTTGTTGTTTTTTTTTCTTGTTCATTGTAAAATTGAAATTGATTTGACAAATAATTATAATATTAATCAATTGAACCAACATAGATTAGCAAGAATCGGTAGCATGCCAGTTGTCAATAAATCAACCAAAGAGTCCAACACGTGTAGTAAAAGTTCAAGTTCCTTGTCTGATACTCAACCTACTGTGCGTCGTCGCAAGAGTTTATCTAAAAAACCAACAAAAACATCTGTTGACTATCCGTTGACCAAAGAAAAAGAATCTGATTCAAACAAAAACAATAATAAAGATATCAATAGTGATGAATCATTAAGTAAAAAATCCAATTGTATTGATGACAAGCAAAACAACGAAAAATCTACAAATAGTCATAAAGTCCATAATATATCCACCACCCATCATCACCATCACCATTATCATGTTGAACATGTACACCATCCTAACAAAAAGCCATTTTCAAAATCCGGCATTAAGACAGATCAAAATCTTTCGTCTCACTTTTTACATTTCTGGCAAACTCGAAGGTTTGTGTTTTTTCTGGGTGCAATGATTGGGCTGGTTTTTGCTGGCTATTTTACGGCAAATTCCCAAGATATCGGGCTTTCTTTGGATATCCTACAAGATTTGTCACTCAGCGACATGATTGATGACTTTAAAGGTAAATTGCCTATTGGAATTGTCAGAGAAGCAAGTGATTTAGAAAAAAAACATGAAGATCTATCTGAACCTTTTAAAATTGGGTTACAACTTAAAAAAAAGGAAAACCTTAAACCTTTACATCCTGTTGTTATGGTTCCTGGTGTCATTTCAACTGGTTTGGAATCTTGGTCTTTAGATGGAACTTCAGAATGTCCTACAAAACCATACTTTCGAAAAAGACTTTGGGGTTCCTGGCATATGTTGAGAGCGATGCTTCTTGATAAAAAATGCTGGCTCAAGAATTTAATGCTTGATGACGAAACTGGCTTAGACCCTCTTCACTTTAAAGTTCGCGCCGCTTTGGGTCTTGATTCTGCAGACTTTTTTGTCACAGGGTACTGGATTTGGGGCCGTATCTTGGAAAATCTTGCTGCAATTGGCTATGATTCTGAAAATATGATGGTGGCTTCTTATGACTGGAGACTTGCATACCAAAACTTGGAAAAACGAGACAGATATTTTAGTAAACTGAAATTGTCGATTGATGATTTATTGGTGGCCACTGGAAAAAAGACAGTTCTCATGAGTCATTCCATGGGTTCTCAAGTGATTTTCTACTTTTTAAAATGGGTCGAAGCTATGGGAGAAGGTTTTGGTAATGGCGGACCTACCTGGGTTAATGATCACATTGAGGCATTTGTCGACATTTCTGGATCAACTTTAGGAACTCCAAAGGCGATAGTTGCGTTGCTTTCTGGCGAAATGAAGGATACTGTTGAATTGAATGCGATGGCTGTGTATGGGTTAGAAAAGTTCTTTTCTAGACGTGAACGTGTAGATCTATTGAGATCTTTTGGAGGTGTTACGAGTATGCTGCCTAAAGGTGGAAAAGCCATTTGGGGAGACTTTAATGGTGCACCTGATGATTACACCAATCAAACAGACACGTTTGGAAATTTCATTCGCTTTAAGAATCCCAAATCAAAGCTTTCTAGCCGCAATCTTACAACAGCTGAATCTATTGACTACCTCATGTCTCAAGGAGATCAGAATTTTGTAAGAAAAACCAAAGAGTCGTACTCTTATGGACTCGCCAAAATTCGTAAAGAGTTGCAAAAAAACGAGTTAGATCCTGTGAAATGGACAAATCCTTTAGAAGTAGCATTGCCTAATGCTCCTGACATGAAAATCTATTGTTTTTACGGCGTGGGAAAGCCTACTGAACGAAGTTACTACTACAAGGAAGAAGAAAACAAAAGTTTGACAAATTTGAATATCTCAATTGCTATTGAAGATCCCAATGCAGTTGTGTTTGGCGAAGGTGATGGTACCGTTTCTTTACTCACACATGCCATGTGCCACGAATGGAAAAATGCTGGATCAAAATTTAATCCAGGAAATGCCAAAGTTAAAATTGTGGAAATGGCACACGATCCCGATCATTATGATATCCGTGGTGGCGCCAAAACTGCAGAACATGTGGATATTCTAGGTCGAGCCGAGCTTAACGAACTGGTATTGCGAGTTGCTGCTGGCCAAGGTGGAAATATAACGGAGCGCATTTTTAGTCCTCTTAAACAATGGACAGACAGTATCGATTTTGGAAGTGATTAAAAAAAAAAAACTGAAAGACAATAATTTTGTACCAATTGAGTAAAGGACCGAAAGCTAATTTTTATTTGTAACATTAATATAAGAATCATTCGAAGCTATTTGATTTCGTGGCTTTTATTTGCTTTTCAAAGACAATACGGTATAAACATATATTTTATGCCAGCACTTTTGAATCATTGACTTTTTTACCAGTCTTTTTGATGGTGTTTAACACAGAATCTAAAGTGGTTTCTGGAGCAGTGGTAACAGTGACAAGTTGGGTATCGAGATTGGCATCAACATTCTTGACACCATCAAGTTTGTTCAAGGCACGAGTGACAGCGCCAGAACACCCTGTACATAAATGGAAACATGATAATAAACAATGGTTAGGAAAAAATAGAATGAAAAAGCAAATCAAACATTGCATACCGCCACAAGACATTTCAACATTGAATTCGTATTTGTGTTCAGACATTGTAGTATTGCTAGTAATGAGAAGAAAGAAAGAAAAAAAAAGAAAAAAGTCAAAAACCAAAAAGGTTTGAAATTTACAATTGACAACCAATGAATTCATCGTATAATACGAAACCGCTTTTATTTATTCATTTTGGCCATCCATATCGTGTTTTTTTAAGCAATCCTAATTGGCAAAAATAGTTTGACGAACTTGCTCAATGTAAATAAACCGTTTCAGCCATTTTTCTGAGTACAGAAAAAAATGTGCTCATACCCAGCTTCAAAGGGGCTAATAGTATTTAAAACAAAACCTACACTATTTCTTATATTTCAAATAATCATTAATCAAATCTTCCACCGCATCTTCTGCAGAAACCTCTGCCTGAAACCCAATAACCTGCTTCGTCTTTTGAATTTTGGCAGAATCCGGAACTTGAACTGTTTGGATCGTGTTGAACCGTTGTTTCGTAAGAGTCCACCAGTACCCAGAAAATATAGAAGAATCGCGTCGGCGCCATCGATTTTGGGATCCGTTCTGGTTACCACCAGAGATGGCAGTGATTATTTGGCAAATGTAGCTTATCAACAAAACCAAGACTGGAAAAATTCGAATGTCACGAAACTCACGGTCCGTGACTGTAGTTAGTTTAGAAAGAAACGTATCACCAAAACGAAGCATTTGACCGTTGGAAACAAGAAAGCTTTTGCTTGAAATGTCATCAATTATGCTGGCGCGTGAACCATTTGGTCGCTGACTTTCTGCTTCGACAATTGCATTTTCAGCTAAGAGAGCTGCTCGGCAAACGTCTTCCACATGAATAAAGCATGTTGGTATAAACCAAGCATGATCTATAATTGCGCCATACTTGAGACCTGGGTACAAAACAGAATCAATATAATATCCGGTAACAATTCCTTGTACTTTTAGCGATGTAGTATACACTCTTGTCTTATCGCTTCCATCAATATTTGTTCTATGTCTGAAGTTTTTTGGTGAAAGAATTATTTGCTCAACTTCAGCGCAAGATCGGGCATAAGCAGACAAATATTTTCTGGATTTTGTATCAAAGCCTGAACCTTGATATGTGTTTACCCATGATTTATACTTAAAAATGTTCCACCAGTTGGGTGCTTCATAGTCTGATTGGGCGTCCGAAATACTGATCAAGCTAATTGACGACTCACGGGTCAAAACTTTAGAACTGTTTTCATCAATTTCGTTTGCCAACTGTTCAACAACATCAACCAAGTTCTGTGCCATTTGTACATTTAACTCTGCCACTTTTTTACCATATCCTCGTTCAGAAAGATAGTGTCGTTGAACTGTAGCACAATTGAAAACAACAACTCTGACTTTCTTCTTTTTAGAAACAGGCGTTGCAGTAGATTCAGTTTTTTTATCGTTTTCGCCCAAAACAATTGTTTTGACAGCTTCTTCGAGATCTTGCTTTTTAAGCAAATCAACTTTTTGAAACTGAACTCCATGTTTTTCCAAGTCTGGTGGCGGACGTGAAATGTCTAATGCCGAAACTGTGACATTTGGCAATTCTGTAGCGCCCCTGAAAATCAAAAATCTAGAAATCCAAGATCCAATAAACCCAGATCCTCCTGTCACAATGTACCGAATCTCTTCGACATCGTCACTCTTTTCAACCTCTGTATCTTTGATTGAACTTTTAGCGGTATCTTCATTTTTCAACCCATCTCCATTGGTATTTTCTTCACCACTTTTGTTTAAGTTTGAATCTTTATTTTTGAAAATAATTGGTGGAATGCTTCTAGTTTCTTGCCTCTTCTGAACCTTGGCTTTCTGGTTCATTTTTTCCACATCAATTGACTTTACATATCTGTTTAATAGCAAGTCCACAACAAGAATATATATCATAAACGGCGAAGTTGCCAACAGATATTGATTGAACGGTATCATTTTCTTATTTGTTTTGTTTTTATATATACATAAAAAAAAAAAAAAAAAATGTGTTGGTTGTAAAGGAATTTAATGATGAAAAGACAACTATTTTTCATGCCTTGTTTATTGCGTAGTACGGCTGTCGTTTTGAACAACCCTAACTTGTCAATGACTTTTTCATTGTCCTGTGAATCAAGATAAAAAAGGCATATCCAATTATTTAAATTGTAGCCAGATATTGTTAATTGTCTTTTAATTGAATTTTCAATAAAATATACGTTATCAAAAATAGAAGGTTCTAAATTTACATTTTTATTCACATTTTTAAATTAAAATTATTCTTTTTAAGTACGTACTTTTAAATCATCAGTGAGCGTGAGGATCTTCCTTAGGAGGATCGGGTAAGACCTTGATCATAGTATCAATACGAAGAATAGCAACACAGGCTTCGAGAGCAGACTTCAATGACTTGATCTTAGAAATAGTAGGCTCAAGAACACCACCCTTAACCTCGTCTATTATTTTACCGTTAATAAGGTCAAGACCGTAGTTCTTGTAGCCCCGTTTCTTGGTATTAGTTTGATCAGCACTCTGACTAGCAGCATGATAAGCACGAAGCTTAGAAACAAGATCGGATGAATCTTTAGCAGCGTTGACAGCAAGTGTCTTGGGAATAATTAATAAGGCATTGGCAAATTCAGCAATAGCAAGCTGTTCTCGAGATCCAACTGAGGTAGCAAAGTTTTCAAGATAAATATTAAGAGCAGTCTCAACAGCTCCACCGCCAGGGACAACAGAACCACTTTCTAATGTTCGCTTAACAACAGAAAGTGAATCGTGAACAGATCTCTCCATTTCGTCAAGCTGGTAGTCGTTGGAACCACGAAGGATAATAGAACTGGAAGAATGGACCTTGGTACCCTTGACAAGAATCAACTCATCGTCAGAAACACGATCTTGAACAACCTCTTCGGCATTACCCAAGTATGAAGACTCAAAGACTTCATCACCTTCCAAGTTAGAAAGTGTAGAAACCATGGTAGCGCCAGTGGCACGAGCAATTCGTCGCAAATCTTCCTTAAGGCATCGGCGAACAGCCATGACACCGTTTTCAACAAACAATTTGAGGCACAAGTCATCAATACCCTTGGTAGTTAAAACAACGTTAGCACCGGCATCTATTATTTTGTTGATACGTTCGACAATAATGTCAAATTCACGTTTTCTGATAGCTTCCAGTTGTTCAGGATCTTCGATTGTAATGTTAACACCCATGGGCATTCTAGCCTTTTGAAGGTTCATGTCAAGAATGGCAATCTTTGCACCAGTAATGCGCTTCTTCATGGCTTGTGCAGCAACAGTACAGTTGAGAGCGTATCCCTTGACAAGAATAGATTCAAGAGCAGATTTACCATGGGCCTTGAGAACGTTAACAGCCTTGACGGGGTATTTAGTTTCACCACGGGTATTTGTGGTTTTGACAGCAAGCATGGCATCGACAACCATCTTGGAAAAAAATTCGCTATCGGGGCCAATAATTTTACTTGACATACTTGTTTTGGCAATGTTGATCAAAGTATCCTTACCCAAGCTTTCAACAGACATGCTCATGTTATTGGTAATGAATCGGGTGGCTTCGCGTAAAGCAAGTCTGTAACCAGAAATAATAGTAGTAGGATG
>JAJLVH010001067.1:565-11179 GCA_030570155.1 Magnusiomyces magnusii
GGTGGGCTTCAATTATGGCTGTGACTATTGCAATGAGAACTCTGTTGTTTCCATTGTATTTAAAGGCTTCTGATCATTCTGCCAAAATGACGATTCTAAAACCTGAATTGAACAAGATTACCCAAGACTATTTAAAGATTGAAGATCCGTTAGAAGGCCAGAGACTATTGATTAAACGTCGTAAACTTATGCAAGACTCTGGAGTTAAAACACTTTACTTAATGATGCCAATGTTATCGATTCCCTTTTTTATTGGCATTTTCTCGGGTTTGAACAGAATGTGTGCGGCTCACGTGTATGGTATGGTGGATCAGGGCCTTTACTGGTTCCCAGACTTGACGTCTCCTGATCCATATCTTGGTTTACAAGTCATTACAGCTCTTGTTTACGCGGCAACCATCAAGATGGGTGGTGAAACCGGTGCATCTCCCATGTCGCCTGGTATGAAAAAGGTGTTTCAATACATGCCATTCATTGCAGTTCCATTGACTATGGGAGTTCCGGCCGCGACTTGTTTATATTTTGCTACCAACTCTGTTTTGTCAGTGGGTCAGACGTTGTTGTTACGATCTGCTACCACTCGTAAGATGCTTGGATTACACCCCATTGTGCAACCCAAGGTAGATCCTGCTACTGAGAACATGTCGGCGTTGGATACCCTTAAGCAGACTTTTGAAAAGGCTAAGGAACGAGCTGAGAAGGCTGCTCGAGAGAATGAACGAGATGCCAAATTGAGAGCTGAAGCTGATCGAGCAGCTGCTAACGAAAAGGTTTTCATTCGCAAGCCATCCGCGCTTGAAGCCAAAAACAAGGGAAAGATTGTAAAGAAAGGAGAAGCACTTCGTGGTTAGAATGAGATTTGAATATTTTTGTAAATACATAAACACGATCATAAAACAAACAAATTACATGGTTCAAGCGTGGATTTTGAGATTCAAAAGCCTAAATGCTGGTGATGCACACATTTTTTTGCACTAGCAAAAAGATTTTTTTTATTTTTTCGTGTTTTTTATTTTTGTTTAACCAACCATTCACACAAAAACATCAACTTCAATAATTTTTTTTGTTCAAATGGGAAATACATCATCTCAAGAAGGAGCCGTTTCGTCTACGGCTTCGTCATCATCGTCAACACCTGTGAGTCCAAATCAAAGCGGTAGTTCGGGTTCTAATAACAACAACACTAAAAGCCATCATCATCATCATCCACGTTTGCCTCGCATTCATCGTCATCAATCTTCTCGAGATGATGGAACCTCTGTTGAAATAACATCACCACTATCGCCATCGTCACCACCACCACCATCTCCTCCTTCCAGCCGTGACACAGGGCTGAACGCTGATCCAGCTTCGGGTCATGTCGAGTTTGCCGATAACGCAGCCCACATCGAGTACGTCGAAGATACCAACGAAACCCAAACCCAGGCCGGCCCGGGGTCTCATCAAGCTTTGGCTGCTACAGACACCGCCACCAGTGCTGATGCTGCTGCCAACAAATATAAAATCAAACCAATGACAAATAACCCGGACCCGAATGAACAGGTGTCCCGACCCGGACCCGTGCGTCGTAAATCGACATTGCTGCTCCAGGCCGAAACCGATCCAGAATGTGACGAAGACATGGAGTTCAGCAAACTCAACATTGCTACCGGCGAGCCTGTTGGAAAACCTCTTTCTCGTGCTGGCTCTGGAGATGAGATCCAGCTTGGTGATGAAGAAGCTTCAGAAGCTAAATACGATACTGTTATTACTTGGAACCAAGGAGGAAATAAAGTTTATGTGACTGGTTCTTTTACTGGTTGGAGAAAGATGATTAAATTGATAAAACAGTGAGTTTTCTTTTTTTTTTTTTTTTTTTTATTAATTTAACTAACAAATCGTTATTATTATTATTTTTTTTTTTTTTTTTTTAAAAAAATGAATTGAAATTTTAATGGTTTTTTTTTTGTGTGAAATCTAAGCTCATCAATTCATTTTTTGGACCGAAATCATACCATATCTCTGACGATTTAAATCTAAAATGGGTTTACACATTTTCCTGACAAAAAAGAAAACAAAAAAAAAAACTATTGAAATTTCAACTTATTTTTGTTTAAATCAAAAAAAAAAAAAAACACTCTTTTTTTTAGACCTAATGGCACTTTTTCCATTGTATTGAAACTTCCAACTGGAACTCACCGAATGCGTTTTGTTGTAGATAACGAGCTCCGATGTTCAGACTTTTTACCTTCTGCTACTGACTCAATGGGAAATCTTGTTAACTATATCGAAGTTCCTTTTGAATCCCAACAACAGAAACATCAACAAAGTGAAAATGTTCCTAAACCTTCTCATAATCCTTCTTATGCTAGTTCAATGGCATCTGCTATGACCAATGTCACTAATGACGATACTATGGAACCTTTACACCGTACTTCAAGTAACTATTCTGCTCAGCAACAAGCCATTACAGAAGCAACTTCTTCTCAAGCTCCTCCGTATCAACAACCTTACGAAACTTCAGACCAAACTTCTGGTTTACAACGTGCCACCACAATAGAAAAGGTTACAAACTACGACTTGTCTAACGATGACGAATTACTCAATGGCGGTGGATATGAACGGTTCCAAGAAGAACTACCTGCCGGTCCTGTTTATACGTTTTCTAGCGAAATTCCTCGCGTGTTTACTGATCCTGAAGTTATGGAAATGTTTGTTGCTTCAGACTTTGTCACTCCTCCTCAGCTTCCACCCCATTTGGAGTCTGTTATTTTGAACTCAAACTCAAATGAAAAAGATAACAATTCAGTGTTGCCAATTCCTAATCATGTTGTGTTGAATCACTTGGCAACAACGTCTATTAAACATAATGTATTGGCGGTGGCTACTGTTTCGAGATACTCGAGAAAGTATGTCACCCAGGTTTTGTATGCTCCTCTTTAGATTGAATGATTTTTTTATGTGAATACAAATGTGTAGGTAGTTGAGAATGTGTAAACTTTTTGTATTTTATTTCGTTATGATGACTATTTAATTTTTTATTGATGAAAAAATGTTTGAGAAAAAACCGTTGGCACTGATAATTGTACAAAATCCATAATATGCTAGCTAGTTTGGTGACGTATGTACAAGATCTGATAAAAGCTGTCAGATACTTCAGCCGCTCGAGACAAGTTAAAGTTGACAAAGTATATTTTACACTTTTGTTGCTACTGCTTTGAAACCCTTCAAATAGCCTTGGTTTTTAATGTTTTGATATTTCGAAAATCTTTTAAAAACCCTTTGAACAACCTGTATGATATTTATTTCTAGTTTTTTAAACAAATCAAAAGAATTCAAATCTTTTGTCCGTGTACAGTAGTTGTCAAATAGGTAGTTTGACACTTTGCGTGACCCCACTGTATAGATTACAGTTTGAGATTGTGATTAAACGAGATTTCATGCAAAATAAAAGCTTTTGATTGGGTAATAACTAATTTGTAAATTAAAAAAAAAAACCTTTAATAAAGTTATGATACAATATTTCAATTATTCTTTAATTACTTTGACATTTTTTAATTAATGTTATTCGTGTACTTTTTATTTCAAATTATTTCTCTTTTTACCTTTTTTTCTTAAATCATATTTATATTTATTATTTTTATTTTATTTTCATTCTTTTTTTTTTCAAAATACACATGGATTCCAGTCAAGATTCAAAAGATGTTCAAAACTCTTTGGACTTGAACGAACTTGAAAAACAAACATTTAGCGAACCTTCTTCATCATCTGCATCTTCATCTCAACAACCTACTTCTCAGTCTGACAAAGTTGATGGCCTCGATTTTTTTCTGTCACCTTCATCATTGTTGAGTACACACAAAAGAACCAGCACCCAGTCATCCGGCTATTCTTCTCAAGGAATGTATTACCAGCCCCAAGTATCAAGACCCAACAGTGGCATTTTCAGCAATTATTCATTCAACACGCCAAATTGGCAAAACCAACAAAGATCCTCTAACGAAGAAACAAAAAACAACACTAGCAACAGTGACAGTAGTTCGTCAATTGTCGAAAGCGGTGGAACCAGTAAAAAAAGACTTTCGGGGTTTAATTTTTTTAATCCTTTAGCAAGCTTCACTAGTTCTTCTAATAATGAAGAACCATTGGATCACCAAAAACAAGAAAAAAAGAACAATAAAGGTAAATTGCATTTTGAATTTCCAAAACAAGTTAAAGATGATGGCTTTGTCAACAACAATGATAATAGTAGTAGTAGCAGTACTAGCAACAACCCATTTGAAATACACCAAACTAGTCAATTTACTGATGGTGAAAATAGGATTAGCAGTAACAATAATGATTTTACATTTCTCAATAACAACATTACTACCATAGCATCTTATCAACCACAAACTCGTAATAGCGGAAAAATTTCTCCCAATGTTCAAATTCACTGTTTCGAAATCGACAACGGCAATGATGATTATGATGACGGCGACAATCAAACCAACAACAAAAATAATTCTTTAATGCCACATATAAGCTTGAGCACACCTCTACGTTTAACTCGAAGCAAAAAAACAAACGCAAGTGTAGCAACAACAATAACTAATAACACAACATCGCCGGCAGCTGCAGCTGCAACCGCTGCCAATATTAGAAGAGGAGGACATCGAAGGGCCTTTAGTTCTGGAACAAACGCACCATTTGATGTATCTGCCCAAACAACAACTGCAAGGATTCCCGACGATGAGGTGTATACACTTTATAAACAAATAGTGTTTCCAGAAAAGCAATTCACGTTGTTGACATTATTTCGGTATGCAAAACTTAAAGACATTGCGGTTTTAGGGTTGGCGTATTCTGCACAATTCATTGCTGGTGCTGCTCTTCCGTTGACCAACGTGTTTGCTGGAAAAGTCACTTTAACATTTTTCAAGCTGCTAAACAATAACATTACAGACGAAGAGTATACCGAAACATGCGGACGCATCACGTTAGAGTATGTGTATGTGGCGTTGGCAATCGGCGTATTTTCCTATGTTGCAATTTACATTTCTGTAAATCGTGGAGAAGTTATTACTGGCAGAATACGTAAGCACTTTTTCAAGTCTGTGATTCGTCAAAATATTGCATACTTTGATTATGTTGGTCATAATGAAATCACTCGCCGCATTCATTCAGATATGAAACAGATTCAAGAAATTTTATCTGAAAACGCTGGAAATGCTGTTCTTAGTATTGCTGCTTTCTTGTCTTCAACAGTTGTCGGGTTTACCAGTTCGTGGAGTATTTCCATTACAGTTGTTGCTTTGCTGAGTTCCATTTTGTTTGCATACCTCATTAGCAAGTCACACATCAATTCTTGGGAAGGTCAAATCAATACTGAGCTATCAAATGGCAGAAAAGTGGTTAAAGAAACTATTGCATCGATTCATACAACAACAGCAATGGGTTCTTCTGGGTTTCATGCTCAAAGATTTTATAATCATTTAATCAGTGCTGCTCAACCTGCCAAAAACAAGATCAAATTATACGGTTTTTTGGTTGGTTTCCTTTGGCTTGTCATTTTTTCAGCTTATGCACTTGCTTTTTGGAAAGGTTTCAAGGAAGTTGAACATGGCAGCATCAATGTAGGCAATTTGCTTACTACCATCACTTCCCTTATGCTAGCTGGTTTTGCATTAAGCAGCGCGTATCCAGTAATTCATACATTTAGAATTGGCCGTGAAGCAACTCAAAGCGTGTTTGAAACTATTGATCGTGAATCTCCAATCGACGCTTTATCCGAAGAAGGTGAATATATTGACGAAATCAATGGACAGATCGAGTTTAGAAACATCAAACTGAGATACCCTGCCAACCCATCTAAAGTTGTTCTTGATAATATAAATTTGACAATCAATCCAGGTGAATTTGTTGCAATTGTTGGGCCACAAGGATCTGGAAAGTCTGCAATATTGAATTTGTTGGAACGTTTTTACGAGCCAGTTCAAGGATCTATATATATCGATGGGATAGATGTTAAAGATTTCAATGTTCAATCGTTACGTCGCCATATTTCTATGATTACGCAAGAAGCATTATTATTTGATGGCACAATTTATGATAATGTTTCGCAAGGGTTAAAAGGCACTCGTTTCGAGTTTCTTCCAAAAAAGGCAAAATTAGAAATTGTCAAAAAGGCATGTCGTGAAGTTAATGCGTGGGGCTTTATTTTGGCATTTGATGATGGGCTTGATACCATTGTTGGTGAACGAGGTAGCAATTTGACAATCAGCCAACGGCAACGGGTTTCGTTAGCTCGAGTCATAGTTTCAAGACCTAGAATCTTATTGCTAGATGAAGCAATGTCAGCATTCAACGAGCGCAGTAAATCGTTTGTAAACTCGTGGCTTTCTCGTGTTCGCAACAACTTTTCTACAATTATTGTAACTGATGATTTGTCGACAATCAGACATGCGGACAAAATCGTGGTGATTGTAGATGGAAAAATAAAGGAGCAGGGGACACATCTTCAATTGATATCCAACAGTAAATGGTATTCCAAATTTGTGACCAATCAGAAGATGAATCGGATTGTGGATGGACCATTAATAATGTTTAACAAATACCGACAAGCAATTGAAAGATCAGTTGTCGCCACAAAAAGTAACGCAGCAAATCTTCAACATGAAATCTTAAACTGGAATACGTTTCCTGGATCCAAAGCTATCAGTGATATAAAGTCGGAAAACCCACAAGATAAAAGTAAAAACCCTGCCCAAAAATATTCCATTTCTCTGGCTTCCATCATTGGCATCCTTTTACGTGTGAATACGGAAGGACATATGGACTTGTTTATTGCGGAAATTGCAGTTGTGATTTGTGGAATTGGCTATCCAACAATTTCTGTTTTCTTTGCTCGATGTATGGAAGTATTGATTGCACCCACAACCAATCCTGAACATGTTGAACATAAAATCAAAAAGTACTCGTTACTTATTGTAATGGTTGCAATTATACAATTTTTTTCTTACTTTACGTTGTTTTACTTTATGGGTCGTGCTGGTGACAAGCTTGTTAGAAAAATTCGGTACACAATTTTCAGGCACGTTTTGCGTATGGATGTGGAATTTTTTGATAGCGACTTTTCAGGCAGTGAGTCGATCACTTTGATGCTATTGGATGAAGCCAATCGGTTGAAAGGTATTGCAGGCCAAGCACTTGCTATTATACAAGATTCTACTGTTGTTTTATTTGTCAGTGCCTTTATTGTGTTGGCGGCTGACTGGAGGTTGGGTTTAGTGTCGATGTGTTTGATTCCTGTTTTTATTGGTAGTGGATATTTGAGATACAAGGTTCATAAACGGTTTCAAAAAAAGGCAAAGTGGGTTTACGAATATTCAGCATCATTAGCTTCAGAAACAGTCATGTCGGTTAAAGAAGTTACGTCTTTATGTCGTGAGGACCAAGTGATTGAAGAGTACAATAAAGAGATTGATCGGCAAGTTCACCGAAATCATGGCTGGAACATTCTTACATCAATTTTTTATGCAATTTCTCAAGGAACGACACCTTTATGTGTAGGACTACAGGTTTGGTATGGCAGTAGACTGTTAAAAACAGGCGAAATTACGATTTATCAATTCTATATTGCATTCAGTTCACTTGTTATTACAGCACAAGCCGTACAGACCATTTTCAGTTTCGGGCCTGAATTGAATATGGGAAAAGATGCTACTGCCAGTATTGCAAAATTACTTGACACTATACCAGATATGGATGAGTGTGCAACTGACGGCATCACTATTTCAGATGGTGATGATCAAAAGTCTCGAACATATGGTATTTCGGAAGACATCGTCATGGGAGGAATTGAATTTAGAAATGTCAAATTCCGCTACGCATTCCAGCCAGAGCACAATGTTCTTTGTGACGTTAGCTTTACACTGAATCCAGGTGATTTGACAGCATTGGTGAGCATTGAAAGCAGATGTGATAGAGAAGCGGTGTTGGAATTGATTGAAAGATTTTACAAGCCAGTAAAGGGAGAAATATTGATGGATGGCATCAACATTAAAAACTTGAATTTGGCTAATTACAGAAGGATTATCGGTTATGTGAATGCAAAGACGGCATTTGTGGAAGGATTGAGTGTACGAGAAAACATCATGTTGGGATGGGGAGATCATAATGATTTTGAAATAGATGAAAGCACACTAGTCAAAGCGTGTAAAATTGCTAAAATTCACGATTTCATTATGGGGCTTCCTGACGGGTACAATACCAGTGGGGGAATCGTATATATGCCTAGTCAAAAGATTCGGATAGCATTGGCACGGGCAGTACTTCGAAATCCGAATGTGTTGTTGATTGATGATATATTGTCGCCATATGGAGAGTCCATAAGCAAGGAAGAAATAGAAGTTGTTAAAAAGGCAATAGAATCAGCAGCTGAAGGAAGAACAACATTGTTTGTGGCCAGCGACATTCAGTTAGCATGGACAGCAAACAGAATTGTCTTGATGGACAAGGGTCAAATCATTGAGCAGGGTATGAGGATAGATTTGATGAACCAAAAGGGCAAATTTTACGAGCTTGTTCAAGTACAAAGGCGAATGGATGAATAAATTATAATAGTGATAAAGAACTATTTTTTTAAATATACATCAAACAAGACTTTTTCTTTTAAACCTGTTTTTTAATCATGCTCCAGTGTACACAAAGTTTTACGGAAAGTTCCAAGACATTCTTTGAAAAAAAAAATATGATTCCAAAGTCATGATACAAAAATCAGCTCCTGTTTATGAATCATTGTTACAAAGCCCACCCACTCACATATTTTATATATATTTATCAATATTAAATAAAATGAAAACGAACCATGTATACCATAAGTTAGACTTAATTATTGATCCTTTAGTTTGTCCGTTTCTTAAAACAAAAAAAAAATAATATAATACAATCATTTTTTCCAAAATGTTTCAACAGTTTCTGGTTCTGCGAATTTAATTGGTCCAAAACGCTTTTTTTTGTGCAATTTCCTTTTCCACCTTTTTGAAAGTAACAGATATGATTTTCAAATCAACTTGAAAATAGAGATTATTTGTAATGCTTTCGTGTATTTGAATAAAAAAACTCTTTATTTATAAATTTTAGAAAGAAATGATTTATAATAGTTTACTTTTCATTATACTCTTTGGCTATTGTTATACATGCTGTTGTTATTGTTATCAGTGAAAAAAAATATAATATTGATAGACGCACAAAATTATGAGAGGATGTGTTTATGTTGAAAAAGAAACAATGATTAATAATTGGTGCAAATCAGTGATGTCATTGGTTGGTCACTTGCCGTTTACAATTTTTTTTTAAAAAAAAACATTCACACACGCACGCACATAAAAGCTTAATTGACAAAAAAATTCAAACTCAAATTAAAAGCCAATCAGGACGTTTTTGGTAATGTTTACAACTGCTATATTCCCGTAACACTTTTTTTGAATCATACCAAAAATAATTACCTATTTGCGATTTATGGTCTTGTACAGTACGACTCAATGACTGTATATTGATTGTAAATGACAATGAAAGTACCTGTGTATTTATGTCATTTAATATTTACGATTATATTATACTGTCGAGCCTGTACTTAGAAAAGTTTGTCCAGTCCGACTATCTGTGCTTGTTAGCCAGGTTGTTTTAGTATAATAAAAAGAGGTAAATTTGGGTTTTGGTTGGTTGGTTGACACAGTCTTAACAATAAAAGACAGAAGGTTGTTATATTGATCTATAGAAAGGCGATGAAAAATATTCTTCATGCTATAAAGTAGAAGCGAATAGACGCATTTATATAGAAAACAACAAAATGATAAGATCACAAAGATAGACGTATAATATAGTTGAAATAGGGAAAATCTCAATACACAGTTTAGCGATTATGACTAGGGTAGTTAGGCAAATGTAAACAATTGCGCAAAGTAGTCCAAATGGAGTAATATAGAGATATTATCATCGAGAGTATGTAACTGTGGAGACAGAGGCAAAACACCAGATTTTGTAGTCGTGGGAGATACGACAATACAAACGCATGGTGAACATTAGAACTCAGAATATACGTTGAAATTTATAAAAACTTGAGAAATTTTCTGAATATTAATGAAGTGATTCGCGAGTTTGTGTGATAAAAATAGCGTACAAAGTTCCATTGCAACAATTTCAAAACTAGGTGTTTTATTTAATAGAATATTTTGTATCATAGTCAAGGATATTCAATAGTTGAGACAACACGAATAGTGATTGAAAAGAAACTTGAAAAAATACACTCTCTATTCTAACAATTGGACTTTCAAGTAGCCAATATATGGATAATAGATGGGAAAATGATTAGTTCTATTGTCATACGTGAGATAACTTGCCGTTTGAGCAACTTAAAAAATTGAAATTTGTAATAGTTAAACTGATAAATTATAAGATATAAAAAATAGACTTTAAATCTGTCTGAAAATGCATGATAATTACGGTTGAGACGCTTTTAAAATACCAACATTCATATTGGTTAACCCATTTTCACAAACCGTCAAAAATAAAATGAAACTTATTTACATATTAATCATTGAAATGGTACAGTCATCTGATGACATAACATTGAGGACAAAAAATGGTTCAGGT
>JAJLVH010001068.1:0-11172 GCA_030570155.1 Magnusiomyces magnusii
AAGAAGACTTTAAGTAACACTTCTTCTGCCACTTTTGCTGTTGAGTCTCTTGCCAACGGCATTGATTTCCACTTACCTCTCAACAGACTCAGATTCGAGACTACCAGTAGACCAGTTTTCGCCCGTATCACTTCTTTTGTCCAAGGTCTCCTTAAAAAGGCTGATTTTGACGCTTTAGACATTGACGAGGTTTTGATTGTTGGTGGTACTGCTTTCGTTCCCAAGGTTGCCAGCACAATTGCTGCCATTTTTGATGAGAGCACTCCCGTCGTTGCTCCTTCTCTTGATACCAAGGCTGTTAACCCTAACGAGCTTACTGTCCGCGGTGCCGCTCTCCAGGCCTCATTGATCTCCATTTACGGCCAAAAGGAGATTGACGAATCTTTACAGTCTGTTGCCACAGTCGCTCCTCATACTGTCAAGCCTATTGGCGTTCTTGTCAACGGTTTGAAGACCAAGGACGGCAAGAAGGAACCCACCACTTTTGTTCCCATCATTGAGTCCAATACCCCTCTCCCATTCCGAACATCCCACGTTTTCAAGGCTGAGTCCGAGTCTGTCTTGATTTCTCTCTACGAAGCCGAAGCCTCCATCAAGACTGTTGTTCTTGAAAAGGCACCCAAGGAAGAAAAGAAGGAAGAGGCTGAAGAAGAAGACAGCTGGGACGAGGATTCTGACGACGAACCTGAAGAGGTCAGATTCAAGGTCCACAAGCCCACTGCCAAGCTTGCCGAAGCCGGATTGAGCGGTTTGACCAAGGACAGCAATGTCGAGGTTACTCTTAACGTCACTAGCGATCTCAAGCTCCAGCTTTCTGCTCGCGAGGTCAAGCAGGGCGGTGTTGCTGTTCGTGGCGAACTTCCTGCTGCCACCGTTGCTTAAATAGATTTTTAGAGGAAAATAAAAATAATTAGAAAGACAATGAAAATTGAGATTGTTGTAGATCGTTGTAGATGATTGAAGATTTTAAAATAAATTATATAAATATCCATTCTCGATTCAACAACTATGATACATTTAAATAAACCGTTTCTCTTTTTGATATCCCACACTTGCTTTACTATTTCCACTAATTCAACCCATTCTCCGCTTTGAACCCGTCCCACGCCTTGTTAAGCGACACAAACACAGCCTGCGCAATCATTTTCTGGTGCGTGGTCGCCTCATTCGACACCTTGTCGGGATGCGTTTTGGCCACAGCCTTCATGTACACAATCTTGACGCGCTTGGGAACCACGAGCTCGGCCATGCCGACCTTTTTCCACCCGAGCTCGGGCCAAAGCATCGTGTCCAGGTTGGCGAGCAGCGCGCGCAGATTGGATTCCTTGCCTTTGCGCCAGGACTCTACTTGGGCTTCGACAGCGTCGAGCAGCTGGTATCGTTCGGCGTCTTCTTTTTCGGCCTGCTGGTTGGCGGTCCGGATTTTGTTGAGTGCTTCTTGGCCAGCAGCACTTGGAGCGGCAGTGGAGTTAAAAGATGGTTTGGAAACAGCAGGTTTGGGTTTTGCAACTGTTGGCTTTGGTGCTGCTGGTTTCTTTGGTTCTGAAGCAGCTTGGCAACGTCGCTTACCATCAAGCGTAACCTTTGATGAATATCCATTTTCAATCAGCGTGTTCCATGCATCCAAAGAATCTTTAAATTTCTCGGCTGCCTCAAGCGCTTCTGCTTTACGAGTAAGCAGTTTGGACCAAATGTCTTTTAACGATTTGCCGGGCTCTGCAAACTCGTCGGCGCCCATTCCAGGACCTACGATTTCCAAGCCTTCAACAGCATCTTTCAGCGCGGCCTTTGAGTCGCCCAGCTTCATGTAAACAGCCGCACGGTTGGATAACACAATCGTCCGCAAAAGATGTTGTGCTGGAATCGATTGCAAGGCTTGGGAATAAAAGATTTCAGCCTGTGGATAATCGCCTCGCTTAAAACAGTCGGTGCCCGACGTTCTTGCAGTAGTAGCCATATCGAGTGCAGTGGAAGAAATGGCGACTGCAGCGCGGGGTGGAGCCTTGGGCTTGGTGGGTATCTGCGAAACAAACGGAACATTGTTACTGGAACTTGCGCCATTGGCAGGTGTGGATGGTTTGCTAGAAGACCGTTGCTGTTGTCTCTCTTTTTGTCGTCTGCGTGCGGGAGAAACATAAGATCCCATGTCTTCATCGTTTGTAAATCCGCCATTCATTTTAAACTGTTGTGCACGAGAAAGAGATGGTTGAGGAGAAGCTCTTGCAGAAGAAGAATTGGAGCTTGGACCGATTTTTGGAGATGATCTCGAATTGTGTGTTTGGGGTGTAACACTGCCTGATATATCGTCATCACTATCTCTGAATCGGCCCTGTGAACGTAACCGATTTGGCAAAGGTGGTGGTGGTGGAGAAGGTTCGCGTTGGGCTCTCATTCGAGAAGATGACTTCTTTTTAGCAAGGTGTGCAGGTGGAGCACCAGATTCTAAAGCCATTGCTTCAGGAGTAACGCCATGGCGATCGTTTTTCTGTTGGTGTGCCTTTTTCTCGCCAACCGAAAGTTTAGATATGTCAACTTCAGAAGCGTCTTCATCCCAAGTGTTTCTAGGTCTTGGATGACTACTAGGAGAAGGAGACACGGTTTTGTGTCGTTGGGTAGTTCTCATCCAAGCAGGAGTTCCGTCATTAGGAACAGGGCCTTGGGAATAGTCTTTAATGGCCTTATTAAGAGTTTTCTTGCTTTGGTTAAAAATGGACATACCAGTCGCAAAGATTTGAGAAGAAAAGTCTTGTGCCATTTTAGAGATTTCGGCAGTATCAGAATGGTTGTGTCTAGATGACGACGATCTTCGTGCAGCACTGCCGCCAGAACGAAACATGTTTTCGTCCATTGGTTGGCCCGTTGTCTTTTTGTGAGCCTCAGTCATAATGAAATCGATTGCTTGACGAACATTGAGGCCGTCAGCAGTGTGGTCAAGAGCACGATTAGCTTGATCGATAGAAAATCCCATATCGATAAGCTCGGCAATTGCAGCATCTCGTTTTTCGCTTGCAGATCCCTTGTTTTTGCGAGATGGTTTGGGATTTGGTCGAAAATCATCATCGTTATCGCCATCATATTTGTGTGCGTTTCGAGATGTAGAACCTTCTTCGCGGTGAATGAATCCCGAATCTTCGTTATTATCATCATGGAAGCTTTGTTCGCGGTGGTAGCTTTGAGAACGGTTTGGATTAGAATGAGAAGAAGATGCGTGATTGCGATGTTTCTCAGTGGCTTGAATCGGAACTGGTTTTTTGATTTCTACAGGCTTTGGAGCTGGAGGTTTGTTGAAAATATCAAAAATGTCGTCAATATTCTGGTCCAAGTTACCATTAGCAGAACCGCTTGATGGATTAGATGACGATGAAGAAGTAGTAGAAGTAGAAGTTGCTTGTGGCGTCAAAAAAGCTGGCAATGACAACGTTGAAACGCCAGGGCTGTTGCTCATGCTATTGCTATTGCTATTGCTCATGCTACCGCCACTGTTGCCAATACTGTTGCCAACGCTATTACTTCCAGACCCCAAGGACCCAAGACTGTCGAGCCCAGATGCCCACATCTGCTGCGACGTTTTCTTCTTTTGTTCCTGCTCAGCTTTGAGCTTTTCTTGCCGCTCCTTCATTGTCAGGTTTGCATCGCTGCTGAGATTAGAACGAGAAGATGCGCCGGCAAACGACATAAGTTCGGCAAACGAGTCGCTGCCTTTCTGTTTATTGTTTGAAGAGCTCATATTTGTGTGTGTAGACAAGATACAGAGACCAGCTGGGATCAAGCATGTGTGGATTGCAGGCCTTTGCAAAAAACTGGTATCAAAATGGCTTTTCAGGGGATGCGTTTGCGATAAAAAACAAGAAAAAAAACAAAAAAAACAAGAAAAGCGCTGGCATTTGTGCACGTGACGGCCGCTCGCGGTGGTTTGGCCGCCGTTTACAATTGTTCAATCCAGCGATTGGGAATAAATTATACATTAAAGCGACTAAAACACATCTACTACGAAAGAAACAACAAAGGCATTCACGAAAAACAAATGTCCCATCCGTTTTTCTCCAAAACTCTGTACCAATTGACATACTTGGTTCCATTATCGTCCGACCTCCACACCTCTTCTGCAAGATTCAGTGTCCTCACAATGTTTCGTGCCAGCTGCCGTTTGTACAGCATGTCAAAGCGTGCCACCATCTCTGTTCGTCTTCGAACGGTCGTCGACATGATTGCTGCAATGAACAGCGGAAACAATAAACTGCCTTCTACTTTGGTATCCAAAATGACGTCCAAACTTGTAATGAGTTCGGCTGAAAGAACCTGGAGCTGTAGACACGCAGCGTTGCGACGGCATATGCTTTGGTAAAGATGGATTTTGGCAGTCAGTTGAAATGTTTCAAACAGCGTGAGTTGCTCTTCTAAATCGCATTTGGACTTGCTCAACGACAAAATATCGTTAGGATCCGGCTTGCAGCTATCTATTCTGGCTTCCAAAAGTTCGACACGGTGGTGTAAATCGCGGACCCGGTCGTTGATTCGGCGTTGTGAAAAAACTGGATTGGTTTTAAGGTATTCTGAAAAAGCAGAACCATTTGATGGACCTGCATTTGACTCGGTGTTTGAAGAGTCGTTGGACTGTTTATTTTCCGAACTAGCCTTTTCGCTTCTTGGAAACTGGAATGTGTGAAACTTGGAGGAAAACAGATTTTCAGGCATTGTGGCTGACGATTTAGGCGACTTGCCAGCATCATTGTCACCATCAGCAGTTGCTGAAGAATTTGAATTTCCAGAAAACGTCTCTTCAGATCCAAACTCGTGGTCTTCTGCAAGCACTGCTGCATACACTTCCCGTGCCTCTACAGCCAATTCAGAAATTTCAGCAAGCAGTCCGAAAATCGGTTTACAACAGCCTACAAGTGTATGCACACCTTCGTCCAGGTTCAAAATGTTTTCATACTCCGTTGGCTCAAAATGTGGTTTGTGTTCGTATTTGGACGCAGCCAGCAAATCATGGTATACAAAGTTTGTAGCAAGCCACCGTTTCGTTGGATCGTTTGTAAAGTTTTTCATTCCTCCTCGCATTTGAATCACATTGGCAGCAGCAGTCAAATGCCTATTCCAGTGAACCATGTCACCTTTGCAAATCTCGGCTGTCGCAATGATAAGAATGGAGGCCAAAGTCGTGAGCCGGTTTTTGGGCAAATCGCGACGAACCATTTTGATGGCCTTGTTGAGATAACGCAATCCCACATCTTCATAACGGCCCATTGTGTGATGAAACGATGCATATGCCACGAGTGCATACAGCACGGACTGGTCTTGCTCGGCCATTGGAACAAACACATTAATGAACGAGTTCATTTTAGAAGATATACAAATCATGTTGGCCAGATAGTTATTATAATAGGCAAACATTTCGATTCCAAAGCCGTCTAAATGGAGATGGTACCAAGGCTTGGGGTTGACAAAAAGAATGGATTCTGGAGTGGCAGGGTGTTTATCACCGGCCTGGAAATTGCTGCCATTATTGAACGAAATGTGCAGTTGGTAATCGTTATCTTCGTCTTCTACTGTTGATTTTGAACAAGGAGAAAGATTGTTGTTGTTGTTGTTGTTGTTTTCATATGACGGTCTGTTTATAAGATCTGTATTTGTTTCTTGAAAAGATTTGTCTTTTCCTTTTAAAGCTTTATCAACGCCATCTTCATTATTACAAAGTTCTTCTATCCGAGGAGATCGAGAAGCAGAAAGATGTGGAGACGCTAATAAAGAAGAAAACAGTTTTGGAGGAAACAAGTAAAACGAAGAAGGAGAAGGTAATGGAGATTGAGATCTAAACGTTGAATCAATCGTGTTGTTATTATTTTGAGAGTTTATGGCTGTAAGATTTTGGGTTGGATCATTTGAAAAGTCATTATTAAAAATCGAAGCAGTAAAACCATTCAAAGCAGCAGTCAAAGGACTTGGACAAGACGATGTCATTGCCAACTTGGAATTTGGATTGGTCGGATCAAATTGAAAGTCTTGAGAATGTGGAAAGATTTGATTTAGAATCTCTGGGGTTTGACCATTCAATGAAGATTTAGAACCAATTCCATTGATACTGTTGTTGTTGTTATTTTGTTTGTTCAACGAATCACCTGGACTTTTAGGATCGAATCGTAACAAAAGATCATTTTCAAGCTCTGAAATGGTGCCTGGAGAAAACCCAACGGGACCTGGCGAAGGAAAAGAGTGGTTTCTATTGGTTTGGTCGTTTAGATTAGTTTGAGAGTTTTGCGGAATTCGATCAAGTGATTTGGATGCTTTTCTAGTCCGCCTTTGTCGTTTGGAGCGACGTTTTCCAGGATCAGCAGATTCATGATTAGTAGATATGTTATCGAGTGATGATGATAAAGATGACTGATTGATACTTTGTACGTTATTCAAAAGCGAAGCTACCGATGGAGACATTGGAGAAGCAGCTGCTGGTGATGATTTTGTATTATTATTATTGGTTGTTGATTTGGAATCATCAGCAGCAGCAGCATCAGACGTAGACGATTCACTTTGAAGCTTGCGTTTACGATTCTTTCGTTCTTGGCCAGGCAGCGGGTATGAGCACTCAAGCTTTAGACGGACACAAGCGGTACAGATAGGCTTTGCTTCGTCACAGCGTTTTTTGCGACGCCGGCATGTGTAGCAGCCTTTGCGAGACCGCTGGCGTGGCTGGCCTTGTTGCTGGTCTTCTTTTTTGGCAGAATCGTCTTCTAGATAAGACACGTTTGACGGTGACGCGGTGTACCCAAAGCCACCGCTGGCAGAGCCACTTGCAGAGCCACGAGCAGATGCTGTTGGCATTGTTGGAAAAGCAGAAGTTGACAATAATGGTGAAGATGGCTGTGGCGGAGGCATCATATGTGGGGAGCTGGCAATATCAGAAAACCCGGTTGCGTACGAAACGTGTGACTGGCTGCTGTTGAAGTACCGGGTACTGCCTGAGATGGACGTGAACTTTGGAGGCGGGAACTGGTCGACGGCAGACGAAAAGCTGGCAAACGGAGTCGGTGCGGGCGACGGGGTGGAAAAGATTGATCGCGACGACGAAGCTGACGAGATCGACGAACTCGACGACGACGGCGGATTGCCGGGCGTGAATGCGGGGTTGGAGTAGCTCGACGAGCGCGAATCGGGTCGCGGGCCGGGCACCGGTGGAAACAGGTTGGTGGATGTGCTGGCGTCGTGGTCGAACTCCGGAGCTCGAAACAGGGATGCTGCTGGCGTTGATAACGGAGGCGAGTCTGGCGATTCTGGCGGTTGAAAGGGCATCGCACGGCCGGGTCTGCGGTGTGTTTGCGTGGGTGGTTAAAAGGCCGGGTCCGAGCTGAATGATCCGGGACAGAGCCGTGTTTTTTCTGGTTTCTGCAAAAACAAAAAAAGCGTCGAGTTTATCTACAAAAAAAAGCCGTGGTGGAGCTCGAATCAAGTGTCTAAAACGGCCAATAAAAGGGCCCACAGATACGGTTCGTGTTCCACTTTCTAGAACAGCTATCTGTGGGTTAGGGCAGGTGGCCTGTTCAAAGATTATCGCTGCTTGTATTTACATTTATTTTTACTGAGGTGGTCCTTCTTTTAAGGAAGATCGACCTGCTTTCAGAAGTTCGTCGCATAACAACAAATTAGTGGCAATCGACGTTGCTGCCGAAATGCTGTTTCGTAATACTCGGTACGAATCGTAAATGCCTTCAATAGTAGGATCAACAGGTTCGCCTGTACTAAGATCAATGCCCACAACATTGCCTTCAGCAACTTCTTCTTGTAAGGCTCCAAGCGTTTCAAGCGTGTCAAAACCTCCATTGACCGCAAGTGTCTTGGGAATAATCAACAACGATTCAGCAAACGCTTGGACACCAAATCGGGCTTTACCCTTGACTTCCTTGCTTCTCAAAAAGTCCCCATTCAAGTGTGCGGCTGCTGCAACTTGGAATGCACCAGCTCCTGGAACAACGCACTTGTCAGTAATGGTGTTGTAAACGCTGCGTAATCCATCTCGAACAGCATCCTTGATTTGGGACATAGTATGCTGGTTAGGACCCTTGATCAGCACAGTAACACTCTTTGGATCCTTGACTTCTTCAATAAAGGTATACTTTTCTTCACCAAGAACATGTTCATACACAAGACCAGCCCAACCAAGGACGTCTGGTGTAAGATCGTCAACACTGTTTTGAGCAGTACCGCCGCAAACCAATTGCAATCGTTCCATGTTTCGGCGCTTGGCTCTTCGAAGAGCAAAAATGCCGTTTTTAGCAAGAACATCAAGCGACATGGGATCAATACCCTTTTGGTTAACAATAACGAATCCCTTCTTTCCGTCATTGCCACAAACGTGCTTTTTGAATTCAACGATTTTGCGAAGCTTGTCGTCTACAAACTTTCGTTCGCTTTCGACAAGTTTTTCACGTTGATCAGACGTACTGTAATAGAATCCAGAGTTGACTTCACTCTTTTCATACTCCAAAGAAACATTTAATGTCAAAATAAAAGCATCTTCGACACGTTTGGGCATATCTGGATGACGAGCACCGTGATCCAACACAAGACCCTTGATAAGTTTAGTTTCTGTAGATGCGCGGTGTTGCATAGCCATGATTTCCACCATGTGCAAATCAACACGACCGTCTTCTGGGTGCTGGATCGAACGAACGGCGTCAGTCACAATTGGCGTCAGAACTTGAGCGAGTTTGGTATTAACTTTAGTAGTCAAAGAGCTGCGAGCGGCAGCCAAAAGCAATTCACGATCAACAGTGACGAGCTGCTTAAAGGTATCCAAAAAAGATAGAGTTTCGGTACGAGCCAATTCGAAACCATCAGCAACGACTCGTGGATGAAGACCTTCAGAAATGTAGCGTTCAGCTTGTTTGAGCATTTCGCCGACGTAGAGGCAGACAGAAGTGGTACCGTCGCCTGTGATTTCGTCTTGAGTGCCAGCAGCTCTGGCGATCATGACAGCAGTGGGACTTTGGATTTGCTATTTATTATGTCGATTGATTAGTTGGAGGTTCAAGAAAATAGCGTTTAAATCATTGAGAAAGCACTTACCATTTCAGATAACAAAACTTTACCATCTTTAGTGAGTTTGATATTTCCAGCACCATCGACAAGCCTAAAGAAATTGAACAAAGTTAGTGTTGGTAACGTTTATATATCAACATTAATATAAAAAAAAAATACACACATTTTGATGGTACCTTTTGGACCAAGATTACTTGAAAGAACATTCTGAAGCCCTTGCGCGGCCGCAATGTTGACAGCCAATGCTTGATTACGTCGAAGAGATTCGGCCTTTGGATTAAGAAGCTGAATAGCACCAGACATTGTTGTTAATGATTGTTGTTGATTAAAAGTGATTATCTCCTGAATCGATTCTGTGTAATTGAAAAATGAAAAATACACTGGTGGCAAATGAGGAACAAGAGTTACCCGGACTGATCCACGTCATGTGACTAGTATGGATAACAAGCCAGGATTTTCATAAAGATTGTTGTGCACAAAGCGTCATGACATATAATCACGTGATTATTTTTGGAAAATTTTCATTGATTAAAAAATTTTGTTGTCGACGATTTTTCATTTTAAAGGCAACAAACCACGAGCGTTTCAGCCTTGCAAAAAAACCAAACAACTCTGGCCTGGAAAAAAAAAATCAATGAATGTTGTGAATTATGAAGCGGTTGTTGATGAAAATATGATAATATATATAATAAGAAACGATGCTGGTATATGGTATTGATAACTGAACAACAATCGTTTTCAAGCACGAAAAACGTCTTGTAAACTGTGCTAACAAAACTCAAACGTTTACACAACTTGACATCGCACAAAACTGCACTTAGGGGAACTTTTTTTTCAACCACCAACTGTGCCAGGAACAGAAAACAAACAAACTTTTTCAGATCAATCCGTTGGATTCGTATTTTGTGTTTTTTTCTGTATCTGAGGTTAATAATAGCTATCCTTGTCCCGGTTAACTGATAAGAAAACCGGTAATTGAGTTTTTGACGTTTTTCTAGAGTGTGGAGTAACTGTGCCTCACACACCAAAACTAGCCTTGTTCACTTTTTTTTTTTTTTTTTTTTTTTTCTTTAATCCAGTCAATACATTTTGATTCAATTTTATATTTTTTGTTCATTAATTAAATTTATTTACTTGTCAAAACTATTTATACACTTAAAACTTCTCGCCAGCAGCAATCTTGGCTTCACCCCACTTCTTGACACGAATGGACATGACAGAAATGAAACCACTGGTATCAGTAGGATCAAAGTCAGTGAGCTCGTCCATAGAAGCTTCAGTAGCATCATAAAGCTTCTCAGTATCAGAGGAACGACCAAGAACGGTAAGAGATCCCTTGTAAGCACGGACACGAACTTGACCATTGACAGTCTTTTGAGATGGAGGAATCAATGCACGAATGTACTCGCCTTCGGGTGAAAAGTAGGCACCGTTGTAAAGAATCTTTGAAAAGGTAGGTGTGACAAAGGTATCACGGATGGCACGGACCTCACGGTCAAGAACAAGACCTTCAATATCAATGTGAGCAGTACGAAGAATGGTGAGACCAGGGGTTTCGTAACAGCCACGGGACTTGATACCAATAAATCTGTTTTCGACAATGTCGATACGACCAACACCATTGCGACGAGCAATCTTGTTGGCAGTAAGGAAAAGCTCGACAGGATCAGTGACGGTCTTATCGCCTTCGTAAGTAAGCTTGACAGGAATACCCTGAGAGAATTCAACAGTAAAGTCTTCTGGGGTGTTAGGAGCATCAACAGGATCAACAGTAAGCTTCCACATATCCTTGGGAGGGGTAGTGTCTGGGTCTTCAAGAATACCAGCCTCAAAAGAAATGTGAGCAAGGTTTTCATCAGTAGACCATGGCTTAGCCTTGGTTTGGGCAACAGGAATGCCCTTCTCAGCAGAGTAATCTAAAAGATCTTTGCGGCCAACAAAGCGCTTAATGAATTCGGGATCACGCCAAGGAGCAATGACCTTGACATCAGGCTTAAGCGCGTAAAAAGCAAGTTCGAAACGAACTTGATCGTTACCCTTACCGGTGCAACCGTGAGAGACAGCAAAGCAGCCTTCCTCATTGGCAACTTCGATTTGAGCACGAGCAATCACAGGACGAGCCAAAGAAGTACCAAGAAG
>JAJLVH010001069.1:0-11160 GCA_030570155.1 Magnusiomyces magnusii
GTTTTCTTCTGACAAGAAACCGGTGTCAATTCCCAACAATCCATCTTCTTTGTCAAATATCGCTTCTGTGGCCTCTCCAAACCAAATATCGTCAACCCATTCGCCGTTACCGCAACAACAACCAGTTTCAAATGGAACAACCAACCAATATTATAAACAACCCGTAATGTCAAGGTTTCCATCATTGGCTTCACCTTCTTTACAATCTTCAACCACATTCGATGCTCTTCAAAATCCAATGTCGTCTATGATGACTTGTAATTCTTTGAACCCGTTGCCTCCAATTACTAGCAAAAATACTTCTGTTGGAAACGTTGTGACACTACCTCTACCTCATATACCCACCAACCCAGCTACCACTGCAGCAACATCATCTTCTACAGATACTATTAGAATGACACCACCTCTAGATGCAGCTATGTTGAGTTCAAGAAACAGTGCATCGCCAGCTTCTGTCACTAGCAATACTACAATTACAAGTAGTGTAGGGCTTAGACCTCCAAGAACTACAGTAACCCCCAAAACATCTGCTGAAGTTTCAGGAAGTGCGTATGGAAATTCTTCTGCTACAACACCTTCTTTAGAAACACGAGTTTCTGAGCTTGAATTTGTAAACGATTTACTGCGTACAAAGGTAACCGAGCTTGAAACTTCACAATCTAATGCGCGTGCACAATTGGACGACGTATCTAAACAAGACAAAACTGCGGTAAATCAATCTGAGGCGCAAATGCGAATCCATATTGCTGAGTTGGAGGCCAAGCTTGCTAATTCTGCTCGTAAATTACAATTTGCTCAGGACCAACTTGCTGAAGAAAAAACCAAGAATGAAGAGATTCAATTGGAGCTGGCCAACTTGAAGGACAGTAAAGAACCAGACAACAAGAACGAAGAAAGTGAAAATGAACAAGGAAACATGGCGATACAATCTATATTAAAAAGAAGTTTAGACGAAGCAGCGTTGAACAATAAAGACAGTGATACAACTGACGAGATCACTGAAAAACCAAGTGATACCGATAACTCAACAACGTTGCCTTTAAAAAGAATCAAGGTTTAGAAAAAAAAGGGAATGGTATTTATACTAATCATAATAATACTATTGATGTCAATGCTAAAATAATTTTTAAAATTAATAAAAAAACAAACAACTAATAATTTTTTTCTGTTTATATGTACATAATTTTTTTATATCTTAATATCTTACAAAGTTAAAAAAAACTGTATTTCTTTTTTATAATCACGACGATTAAGAAGAGTGACGATAGTTATTATCTACTTTTTAACGGTTTCTTTTTAAACAATGACGCTACCCTTATCAACGTGAGCACTCTTGTACTCCTTTGCCTTTTCTTCAGTGTCTGCCAAACTAGGATGTCTTTTTTCGGCATCAAGAGGAGTATAAAGATACCAACTCTTCAAGGCCATGACGGCAGCTCTAGTTTTGGCTTCAGCAAGACTGGCACCTTGACCTTCACCAAGTTTTTCAGATCCAGAAAAGACGCCAACAACGAAAAGTGGGTGCGATGTCAAACGACCAGTTTCTACCAAAAGCCTGGAAACAGGAGATGCAATACCCTCACGAGCACACAAGCGAGACAGTTCGCGAGTTGGTTGGTCGAAAATGAGCATGGATGAAAGATCAAGCTTTTTAGGACGGATGATGTGGGAATGGACGAATTGGCGAGCAGCTTCTAAACCAGAAGCGGTAGAAGCTTCGGCATAAATCGCAGAAACAAGAGCTCTAACAAAAGTAGCACGAGCACCGATAGCACCACGTTGGGCCTCACCAGTTCCGCCAACAAGTTCAATTACGCCGTCTTCACGTTTGATAGCTGATGGACTGTAACGTAACTTGCCCAATGACTTGAACACAGAATTAGTAGCATTTGAGCTAACCTCGGCCTTCTCGTCAGCTTCCTCAAGGTATCTAGCAAGAGCAGAGCGGGTATCTTCTTCAACACCCCACTGAGCAGCGACGTCTGAAAGAGACTTGTCGTTGAGGTATAATTCTGCAGTCTGTGTCAACACAGACGCAGGTAAACGGGGGTAAACAGTCATGAGATGTTCGTAGATATAGTAGTTCAACAGGTTCTTGCCAAAAGAAGACATGGACAAGTTGTTTACAGTTCCAGCTTGGGCGCTGTTGCAAATGAGAGTTCTTGCAAGTACCGGGAAAGACACATTGAAGCGGTCGAGGCTTAATCGGGCATGAAGAGCCAACAACGATGGCGATCGAGACGCAACGGATTCGTCAATAGCCTCGACGGTATCACGGCGCCAGTAGGACCCGAAATCGGTCACGTCGTCAGAGGACGAGTTCACAGAGCTGTTGGCAGTGGTGGGGGAAGAAGTGGCAGTAGCATTGGCGGCGCGAGACGTGGAGGCGATGAATCGGGCGCGAGCTGCGGGCTGTAGCTGTTGGCACAGGCGGGGCACGGTGGCCGGCACCCGGAGGAATCGGGCAGATCGAAGCATGGCGGCTGGAATACGGGCAGACGGGTCGGGACGCTTGGTTGGGGATTTCGCTCGTTTTTTCGGGTCCGCAGTTTTCAAAATTTTTCTGAGCGGTGGCACTGATCGCGGCACGTGAGTTTGTGCAGACCAGTATGTGCGATGCGTGCTGGAGTGTACTGTGCACACGATTCTGGCCAATGAGCGGCATCGAAATTGCTGACCGTTACCCGGCCCGGTGTCCAGGTTTCTATTTGCTGGCGCCAAACTTGCCAGCTTCCGACTCTGCAACGTTTTGGAATCACGAACTTTTTGCACACAACACCTTTTCACACATATCACAATGGTGAGTATTGGCGGCGGACACGAACAGACAGAACGACATGCTAACAGTCTATTGCTATTCACAGGGCGCACACGGTCACTTTGAACCTAAAAAACAACCCTGGTCCCCAACTGGTGGCTGGAACTTTACTCCCAAGAACTGGCGTTCAAACCTTTTATACGTCACTGTTGGCATGGCTGCTATTGCATTCACTGGCTACAAGTTTGGCGAGGCCATCAAGGTAAAGTCCAATGCTGAAGTTTCTGACGAAACTATTGCTCGATGGAACGCTGCTGCTAAGAAATCACGAGAAGCCTCTGCCATTAACCAAGCTGCTGGCGATGCTTAAGAAAAAAGAAGAAAAAAAGAAAAACAATAATAATAACTGAAAAAAAGCAACAGAAAATGTCATTGAAACTTGGAAAACAATAATAAAAAATGATGGAGAAAAAAAAAACACATGAAACCAATACCTATTTTTTCATATCCATCGTTATATCGCATTCACGAAATTTGTTTCTATAAACTCATAATTACAGCATGAGCAGAAATAGGCTTGTGTAGAAACCAAACGGAAAGTAACCTCACATAGATCGTCACAATATAACTATTTTTTATTTTATTTACTGTTAAACACAAGCAAAATGGACTGAATCAAGGTTCTGTAGCGTTGGATTTGTTTTTTTTCTTCTAATATCTGTGATATTCAAATACCCCAGTCGCTAATCACCATATTAAAGCATATTCACATTTCCATTTCAGGATACCTAAAAAGCTTTATGATATCTCCCTGATCCATCTTCATTTCTTGACAATCGAAATCTGTATCGTGTATAAACTCTTCATCTTCCATAATATGCTTCAACCCATTCCATTCTTCTTCTTTGCTTCCGACTTTGTCTTCTTCTAAAACCTCTTTTTTCTCAATTTCTCCAACTTCCGGGATTCCAAAAATGTAATTAATCAACATATTTGGCCAGAAAAGCCATACTTTAATGACCTCAAAGCACATATTCACATACTTCTTGACTGTAAGCTGGAATTGAACCTCATCAATTTTGACCTGTGCGCTTTTATAAAATGTCAAATCCATTTCGGAATTCAAACTGTTCATTTCTGTTTTATATTTTTGGTACTCTTCCCACAACTTTGCCAATTCTTCATGTGTATAGTTTGGAATCTTGCATTTCTTGTAGGATTTTGGTGCTTTCTTGTCTTTGAAGGAATTGTATTTCTCCATTTTAGTCTTTCGATTGTTGATAGTTTGAAAAGTATCCTTGTTTTTTAATTCATAGTCATCGCATTGCTTTTCGGCCTTGTCATTTTCAATGCTATTGTCGACACTGCACATGCCATTTTCTTCCACTCCAGATTCAAGTTGGCCCAATTGATATTGTATCGTCAAACAACATGGTGCATTGGTATCAATCGCGATAACCAAAGACATTAAGAAAAACAACACAGACATAAGCAATAGCAATAGTAATCCATAGTGGTAAAATTTGGGTTTCATTATGCTTTTCATTATCTTCTTCAGTTCATTATTTTGTTAAAAGCAATGTCAAATTATCATTTCATATGTTGATGCCGATGCAAAGGGAGTCAAATCTGACTTGAATATAAGTTAGTATTAAAACTATAATACACAAGTACATGTTTACAAATGTAAAACACACATACTTGGACAACACTAACGTTGTATTCTTTTTCCTTAATTGAAATCAAAACGAATTGATAATCATCTGATTAACAAACCAAAATGTGTTTACAAAATATCAGTTCAAAAGTATTTTTATATTATTATATACACTTCTCTCTTTTTACAACCATCAAAAAAACCACTGTTTTGTACTTATATATCCATCATGAATTAGTTCTTTGGAACAAAAATTGATTCGGTCTTGCGAAGCTCATAGTTCCATTTTCTAATAATGGTACCCTTTTTCTTCTTTGCAAGAGCTTGCATATCGGTATTGGACAAATTGTCAAATTTCTTTTGCTTCAAGTATTCTTGATGTTCGCTCTCAGGCTTGACAGTCTTGAGAAATCTTTTTCTCAAATCAAAGCGGTATCCCAAAGGAAAGCAGTCAGAATCAATGAGCTTCTTGATCTTTTCGCGGCGACCCTTGATAACTGGGCCTTCCTTATAAATGGCTTCCATCTGTTTAACCTTTTCCAATCTATCAGCCTTGAGCTCTTCCTCAGTCTGCAACTTGATAAGGTTGAACTTTGGACCAAAAGAAACAGCACCGTTTACTTTTTCGACAAGAGAAGTAAATGTGGAGATCTTGGCAGCATGCTCTTCTTCAGTGATTCTGCCAGCATTCTTTTCAATAGTGGTATCAATCTTGTATTCACGAGCAGCAAAATGTTGAGCATCTTGTAAGCTGCGACCACTGTTGAGGAATTTTCTCAGAGAAAGAAGGTACTGAGAAGCGAGCTCAGATTCGGCTTCAGAAGCACAAACTTGAGGAGCAATTTCTTGAAGAGATGCACGGAGTTGAGTAATCTTTTCATCACGTTGAGCTTCACGCTTTTGAAGAGCTTCTTGAATCTGGGGAAGAATGCGACGCTCTTTTTGAGGAAGATAGTTGAGCTCTCTAGCAGCCTCTTCCTCATCAACAAGCTCAGTGCGACCAAATCGGCGAGCAGTTGGAGCAAAGTGAGGTGATGGGAGTCTGTGCTCTTTAGTCAAAACAACACCAGCAAATTTACGCTTGGGATGGAAAGGATCGTGGTAAAATCTAACCCAACCTTTTTCAAGAGCAAAAAGAGTATGATCTGTACCAATACCAACATTCTCACCAGGATAGATCTTTGTACCTCTTTGTCTGTAAATGATTTCACCTACATGAACCTCCTCACCATCAGCCATTTTAGAACCAAGACGACGACCGGCAGAGTCCTTGTTAGAGGTTTTGGAACCGGCAGCTTTCTTTGTGGCGTAACGAACAAAGTTTAACGATGCGTTGCTACCGTTGTTTCCGCGACCAGCGGCAATGGCACTGCTGAGAACTGCAGAAATGTTGTTGTTCAAAAGAGGTGACGAGTACGAAGCAGCAGAGCTAGAAAGCGCGCTTCTGGCAGAAAGCTGAATGCCATTGACACGGGCAAACTGTGTCTTGAAAGACGCGGCAAGTTGTCGAGAAGCCATTTTTTTGGGGGACGTGAAGTACAAAATATTTGAAATTCCACGACCTGTGTATGTGTATGTCAAGTATTGGGTAGTGTGGAAAAGAAAAAAATTTCAGTATGTGATTGGATAAGCAAATAGTGTCATGACACTTGATGTAACTATGCAAACCTCCAAAACATTCCTGCATCATCATCACCAACTAGGGGTTTGCCGAAATGATGGAAAATGATTGCAAATATTTAAAATTAATAAATAAAACAATCACAAACATGAATTGGGTCAGTGAAAAATTTACAATTTCTTAATACTGACTTGGAAATAATTGTGCTTTTAATACTTGTTATCCTCTCTTTCTCGACAAGCTTGAAAAATAGCTTACTTTTATGTCAAATCTTTTGCACATTTGTAATCCAAAATCGATTTGTACTATCGGTTTTAATTTGGCATTCAACATATGCTGGAATTAAAGTTGAAAAAATTGAAAAAACAACAAACAACAACAAAAAAACAAATCATAATAATCACATACATCAAAATGCCACTCTATTTCTTCAAGTATGCAAAAGAAACAGGTACCGAACTATAACAAGGTTCAGAAACATCAACACACGACTTGTCAAAACAAATAAATACACTAATGTTGATGTAGTAATCTAAAAAGTTAATTGCAACAAATTCATCAATTCATTGTAATAAGGTGTTTATACAAAAAGTCAGAACATACAAATTAATAGCCTACATGAGTAAGAATCACAAAAATACGCTTAGCAACTATTTTTGACGCGTTCCACGGTGTGCTTTTTATCTGTGAATTAAAACATTTCAAGTAAATGAAATTATAACCATTTACTAAAAAGTGCATCAATCACATTTTTTCGCGTGAGCTGTATATTCATTTATTTATCATTTTTTGAGATTGAATCATAATAACAATCAAATTTGTCAAATAAAAATACACATTTTATCAAACACTTGTACTTTTCTTGTCCAAAATTAAATAGGTGACCATATAGATATTCACAAGGCTGAACCAATATTCTGACCAATAACCATTCATTTGTACAATATCCAGCCGCACATTAGTTGAATAATTGGCTACTAGTTCAAGCAACAAAAAATCATATTGATTGAATTTTGTTGTAAAATAATACAGAAAGTAGAAATAGTACAAAAAAAAAAACAAAATAAAACAAAAACGTTGACAAGATGCAAATAAACATAATCACAATATTATAACTTTTTTTTTTTTAAAAAAAATTATTTTACTTCTACTTCTTTCTTTTTTTCGGTAGACGATGATGAAACTTTTTTGGTTGAAACGCCCATATCTGAAGACGACACGCCCATATTCGAAGATAGCACACCCGTGTTGAAAGAGGACATTCCAGTATCACCATCATTGTCTTCGTCACCACTCAACAACATTTTGATAATAGAATTAAGGAGATCTTTATCAATCTGGTACTCGGGCACGCTGCATGCTTTGGCGATAAGCCGCCGATACGCGTTACTGTTTTTGTCGTGAGGAATGGCATCTCCCCATAACTTCACAAGTTGCTGAACTTCATTTTTGCGACGATGTTGAAGTTCATGAAGATCCAATAATAAGTTTAAAGTTTCGTCATCGACAGTTCCATCCGACGCAGCTTCAATTTGTGAACTATCATTGTTGACAGTCTTTTTGAAAGCTAGTCCACTGTTTAGTTCTTGGCGAATGCTGTCTACCATCAAAGATTCTTCACGTTGAACACATTGTGCAACATCGCGAGCTTGTGAACGTTCTAATATCTTATAAAGCTTTGCTTCATTTTCTTTGACAGCGTCTTTTAAATAACCCAATTCACCAGCAACAACGTTACTATACGGGCCGGAACCAATCAATTTCTGGTCATCAAGGTTATCTTCTTTCAAAATCTTTGAATCTTGAGAATAATCAAAACATTTCCAATCCTCTTGCTCCCATTTCTCGTTTTCAAACTCCATATCCAAATCCTTGAGTTTCTCGTCAATAAGTCGAAGCTCTTCTTTGCTTTGGGATTCAATGTCGGATAACCGTTTGTTAATTTGTACCAAAAATTCAGAAGTTTCAGCAATTTCTTGTGCATTGATACGTGCAACTTGAGCCAGTTGGTCTTCTAATTCAGCAGCACGGTTTACCACAATCGCTTGTGCAGAAGGAAGATACAAAAATGTAGATTTTTCAGTTAGTTTTATAGAACTAGGCGCATGTTTAATATGTTCCTTTTCATTTCCATTCGCACTTTCCAATTGCTCTTGATTATCGCCAGAATAGGTTGGATTACCTGGTGAATTGTTTTTGGGTTTAGTATTAGCTGCTGTTTCATTTCCAAATTTCGTCGTGACTTGGCCAACTAAAGCTTGCCCATCGGAAGATTCTTCCAATTTAGCAGATTTTTGAAAACTAAGCCCACGACCTGCAATACTAAAAGAGTTTGGTCTTAAAAGACTTGCTTCGCGTTGCTGTAAACCTTGATCAGTAATGGAGACGGTGTTGTGCAATAGCTTGGCTTCTGCAACACCAGCCTGGAAAATCCCAAACGGAGGAAAGCTTTTGGGACCGGAGGAAGATGTGGGCGTTGATGATGATATTATTCCTGAGCCAATTGAACTGTTTCCTGGTGTCGAGGAAGTTAACGGCGGTCCATTTATGGCATTGACAAGACTGTTATCAGATATACGAGACTGGGACCGAGAACCCGGCGTGTCTCGAATATTGCTTTGGGTGGGTGTAGCACCGTTTAAAACGGAATTTTGTGGAAGTTGCATTGCTGAAATTGGATCACCATTGATTCCAACAGTGCTCGGCGTTGCAAATTGAGCAGTATATGATTGATCGGTATACGTTGGATATGGTCTGGTCCGGTTTGGTGTTGAAGATGAAATATTGATTCCAAGACCGTTGCTGGCCCGTTGAGTAGAATGGCTTTGACGAGATCCGTGTCGGGAATTGGAATACGATTGCATCAAGAAATTTCGTTGCCTCTTATCTGCTTCGTATTTGCTCAAATAATTTTTGGGAACAAGTCCGTCAGCATTAAGTAAAGTATTGTCTCCACCAAAACTCATTAGTTCTTTGTAAATCTTTGAAACACCAAACTTTGCAGCAATGTGTAAAGCTGTGTCACCATGATCATCTTGCGTATTGACAAACTCTTTCATTTCATTACGCGATGCTACTTCGGCAAGTTTTGCAAGAAGAAGTGTGTTGTAATACTTTGCAGCAGAACGTTTTGACTTTTGTGAAGTGCTGGCAGCAATATGGTGAAGAACAGTTCTTCCGTTGTTATCCTTTATAGTGATGGTATCGTGCAAAACTTCAACAATTTTGGAAAACGTGCGAAGATCAAAATTGTTTTTAAACATGATTGAACGCATCAGCGGAGTTTGGCCAAGCAGATTCGGTGCTCGAATGTTGGCACCGTGTTTCAACAAAACGTTAACGACGGGCGGGGTTCCTAATGAACATGCCCAATGAAAAACTGTGTGCCCGTCTTCATCGATGACATGATTGATATCTAGACCTGGTGGTGGAAGAATTGAATCTTCGCTAAAAGTATCGTTTTCCTGTTGGCCCATGATTAGTCGATCAAGAATTTGGCTTGAGTATTTGGATGCAAGATCTTCTGCACCATAAACCAAACCATTGATAGATTTGTTGGGATTTGTTTGGGTACTAGAAACAGAATTGTTTTGTATTAAATCATTATTCGCGATACGACCAATCTGCTGATCAAAAAAATCAATAGAGCTGCTTCTTCTGCTTTTGGGTATTGAGGAAAAGCTTGGGGTATCTGTGATTTCCTGAGGACCTGTTTGTGCATAGCCTTGCAAAGAAATTGATTGGACCATTGGATCAATGTTTTGAGAAGAGCGCATACTTCTACCAGGAGTGTGATTTCCATTTCCTACACTCGTGCCTCGAATACTATCTTCGGGATCAGACAAATAACCTTCGGACATACTAGAAGAATCATCAGTCAGTAAAGCCGAGTCTAAACCCAAGCCTTGGGTATATGCAGAATCTGAGTGGTTATTGACAATCGTCAACTGTCGCGAGGTAGGAGGAGGAGGAGATTTTGTTCGAGGTTGTTTCCGTGGTCTACTTGTGGATTGATCTAATGATTGGTTTTGTTGAGATGTGTTATCGGAAGAAGAAGATACACGTTTATTTTTGTTTGGGACACCTTTTGGACGACCACGACCACGTTTGACTGTTGTTGTTGTTGATTTTTGAGGATCGGGTTGATTTTGCGGTACCAAGCTAGAACGTGTAGCTGATGCTTTTTTGGATACAGCTGATGAAGCTCGAGGCCTGCGAGTAGATTTTGATGAAGATGAAGAGGATGATGATGGTGGTGGTGTATTTGACGAATTTGATACAGATGTTTGATTCCGAGAGGATCGAAGAACTAATGGATTAGAAGACGAAGCTTGTGCTTTAGCTTTAGCTTTAGCAGCAGCAGACATGTTTTTCACAAATGGTGGAGGGTTTTCAGGAGACTCGACGTAATCCAAGAGATACGCTAGATCATCCAATACATTATATTGACCCGCAACTTGACGAGCCACTTCTACAGGAACCCAGGTTCCTTGATATCGACCATAACCACCTTGAACCTTTTCATGTACGCCTTTTTGAACTTCTTTTTCCAAGATTCTAGTACGCTGAGGTTTGTCAAAGTTTGCGACTTTGAGGATATGTGTGGCATTCACCCAACCATCAGCTTTTCGACGCATGACGGCAGTGTTATGAACAAGATATTCATAAACGGGAACCTAGAAGATAATGATGATAATAGTGTAAGAATCTATACTAGAGCAAATATAAGATGCGAAATACCACATACGCCAGAATAAGTAGCTTGACAAACTTGACGCTCCATTTGAAATTGTAAATGACGGACGGGCTATGACGGATCGATATTTTTAAACGAGATTCAAAGCTTTTTTTAAAGCTTTTTTTTAAAGATTTGAATATAATTTTTGATCAAAAAGTTGAAGGTTTGGAAAAAAAAAAAATAAAAATTAAAAAAAAAAAAGTCAAGGTGGCTTCGTGATTTGCATTCAATGGTGAATCAGAAACAACAATAATTACAATCAACGGTTACAATCAACACGTAAATGGTTCGAATGCCCAAGAATCTTTATTTAAAAGTCTATTTCAAGAATTTCCAAATTGCATTCAAACGTTCAAATCGCACGCAAAAAAAAAAAAAAAAAAAAA
>JAJLVH010001070.1:0-11152 GCA_030570155.1 Magnusiomyces magnusii
CATGTTTCTCATCATCGTCACCATTCCGCTGGCTTTTGATGTGGGTGGTGAAGACTGCGGTATCGCATTCACTGGTACGCTGTCTCTGTTTTATCTTACGCTATCCACTCTGCGCATCTTGGCCAGAAACACAACTTTCAAGTACATCACTTCGACTCTTTATCATCTCCAGCAGATCATTATTCCGTCACTGCTTATTTTGCACCTTTCGCTGTTCTCGGCTCCTACTGTCACTGCGAAATCGCCGGCGCTATTGCCACTACCGCCTTCTAACGATCCCATTTTTAAGCTTTGGCTGTCACTTTTGGAACCCTGGAGATGGTTTGTAAAAAATGCTACGCCTTTGTTCACAACTATGGAAGGCTTCTGCACGCTGCTGGTTATTCAGACTGCCGGACGTCTGGCAACATGGCTTGTGCGAAAGAGATCTGATTCATGGATCATTCCTCAACTCCTGTTTTCATCCTGCGTTTTTTCGTCTTCATTATACTTTCTCTATCGAATCTACACATTTCCTGTACTCATTTCACTTGCATCCGCAACGCTTATTGGCGCAGTTCTTACAGTATCAGTCTTTCTCGCTCTTTACGGTATTGTCAGCGGTCGCGGAAATTCGGTTGAGTCATCTCTGTTGTTATCCTACATTGTTTACTGTTTGTATTTTACATTCACTGACTTTCAGTCTTCTTTTTCAGCAGAAACATTTCTTTATTTCTTTTCTTCTTCCACACGTCCGGACATTCCACCTCTTCCACCAGTTATCATCAATGGATATACAAATCTTGTTTCAAATATCGCTTCCCTTGTTCCAACAGCCTTTAAAACCGTTTTCCAATTTTTGCATGGTGCCGTTTCTACTGTGACACCTTCTGTATTTGTTTCATTGTTTTACCGTTTAGCTGTTTTCTGGGCGGCCACTCGTATCATTCCGGCCGTTCACCAGGTTTCTGCACATGTTCTCTCACGCACCCAAAGTATGTCCTCTCTATACCAATCTTCGACTGCCTCGTCCGCCTCATCATCTCCATCATCTCCAAACATCCCCATCAACTCAACTCAAAATATTCCCATTAATAGCAGACTCCGCAAAATCCGCAGCCATAATAGTGTTAAGGCTTTTGCAAAAAATAAATCAAGCAGAAGTGTTTCAGCTGGTGCTACTATAAATACCGTGTCAGTTGAAAATAATCACAACTACAAGCCACAGGATTCTAATTTCAAGCAACACGAGCAAAATCAAGATACGTTTACAAAAAATGACGATAACTATTCAACCATTGAATCACATACTCCACATCATTCTAAATCATATTCCGAGGGGTCTGCAATTATTGACGACAGCGATCAAGAATTTGACGTATTGGCCAGTTCTACTTCTGCCATGTCTTCATCAACAACCATTGCTTCAAATCTCGAAATTTATAGCAGTAGTAGCAGTCGAAACAATAAAAGTTTTGCACTATTACCCAGCACAGAATCAAGTACATTACAAAAATCAGTTGATAACTTTCATGCAAATGAAGATATTACCAATGCTATTGACGACATGAAGGAAAAATATATTCCATATACATTTCACGATCACTATAATCTTAAAAACAATGGTAAAAACATACCCAATGATTATGACGATGAAGACGATTATGATGATAACACATATATGAATGAGGATTATGACGATTTCACCGAAAAACATAATACCAATAAAGCACAATCTCAAACTGAGCCAAGCGATTCAATCAACGTCGCAGGCCCACATTTTTCCAGAAATTTGCGTGAAAGCCAGAACAAATCCAACGGAATCACACTTCAATTTCTGATCATTGCATATGGCCCATGCATATTAATCGCTGTCTACACACATTTGCTAATACAACATTTGGCTATTTTTAATACCATTTCAAGTGAATACAGCAACAGAAAAACCACGAGTACGGAAGATGGACATGTAGCATCAGGGTTTGAGGAAAGCGTGATTGCTGCGGCCACTCACACTATTGTTGCATTTGCGTCTACCAGTATTGGCCGTGCGGCACGCAGCTCATTTGGTGCATACGGAGCAGCGCTATCTAGCATTGCCAGTGTGGGAAAGAGTGCCATTGAAACAGCGTCTGCCGGTGTTGGAGCAGTAACGGCAGCATCTTCGTACTTGGACTCTGTCGCTTCTACGCTTATTGGCAGCCCAAACAGCACGCACGAAGTGACATGGACGGCATCCAAGTTCATTTTGATTAAAGATGCGCTGAGTGGCATTTGGCACTGGTCGCGGTCTTGGGTGTCTACACCCCGCGACTCATGGCAGTTTTGGGGATGGGTCAACATGTTTTCGACATTGGCGTTGTATGCCATTGAGCTTATTTACGGAAAACAAGGAGCCAATGAAGACATTATTGAGTATCAGTGGAAAAGCGATTAGTATTTCAATGGACTAAGCCAAGGTAATGGAAAACTATTGGAGAAAAAAAAAAAAAAAAGTTAATTAATCAAAAAAAAAAAAAAGCAGTTGCTAAAGGAAACGGAGTTTCTTCTTTTTATTATTATTCTTTCATGAGCATTGTTTAATTATTCTTCTTTCATTTTATATTTATTGCATGTTGTTGTATATTTTAATTTGAGTCTATATAAATAAAAACCAATGGTTTTTTAGGAAAGGCCGGTGCCTTTGACAGCACAGTTATCGTCACGAATAGCATTCGCGACATAAACACGGACTTTGAAAAATTAGTGGCATCGCATTACCTGGCCCAAGAATAAGCTCCATTGGGTTTGCCTAGTGCGCACACTTGACAACTTGTATATCTATCGTCTTTGGCGTGCCCAACACGCCAAAATGCAAAACTGTAGAGACCCGAAAGACAAGTATCGGCAAAATCTCATCAAGCCTATTCCAAAGAAAAGGTATTTCATACACGTAAAAAACGTTCTTCACGATAAAAATGCAAACACATAATGCCTTCCAAAAGCTTTAAAAAAAAAGCAATCAGACATGAACCGCGATTTCAAAATGACTCAAAAAAAAGAGCAAAAGAAAGGGCTTCATCCAATCCACACATACGATACTTGCCGATCATTTAAACAAGGCACTCGTCCAAAAACTCCCCTTCGCAATTGATTCCTCAAACACGCAACGCTTCATTATTCCAATGCAAACCAACATTGACTAAACTAAAACAGCATCACGATACAAAAGATCCAAGGACGAGCTTGAAAGTAACTACTTCAAACTTTCCCATATACTAAACAGACTAAACGGAAATAGCCAACAATCCCCAACCACCATAATTCCCTATCCCACAAGATCAAAACATGCCACAAACCAACAACTTAGCCCATAGCCACGGCTCCTAAATTACAGTTCACCAAAGTCATGCCGACAAGCATCAGACACATTTTCAAAAAAAAAATGTGCCGGTCCCTCTATACACAGATTCGAGGTACAACTGTATGGCAAACATGTAACAAGTAGAACAGGTATTAAGAAGTGGAAATGTCAATTAGATCAAGTGGTCGTGCAGAAAAAACGACAGCCTTAAGAGAGACAGTTGAAAATAACCATCCATAAAGCAAAGCAAAAAGAGCAAAGTAGAAATCCAAACTGAAAAACAGACTTTTAATTGAACCACAATGTCATAATAATCCAAGCCAACAATGTTTAGAACACATAAATGAAATAAATCCAAATCACACGCAAAGAAATCAGCAAAGGGATATTTTCCAATACCAAGCCATCAACAATCTAGCACAGCACGCGTGCAAAATCTTCAAAAAAACACAATCTTTAACAATGCTCGATTCTTAACGAAATCAAGAAAAAGCAGTCCACATAAAGCAAAACGATAAAAACATGCACCATACCAATCAAAACCTAAACATGAAAAAACCACCCAAACTTCAAAATAGACACCTAATAGTACCTTATATTAGGGTGTTTCCACTACCGACTGCCGGAGACTTTCCCCAAAGCAAAAAGTGAAGAGCCGACATAAAAATCAGACAATTCTTGAGTAAGCTTTGAAACACAAATTTTTGGACCAGGATGGAGCAAAGATCAAAAAGAGAAAAAAGTCCAAAAAAAGTGGAAATTTGCGCTGTATTTATACTTTTCGCCGGCTTGCCACCAAAAAAAATTTTTTCATGCTGACTAATGAAAACAGGGTAACTGTGCTGACATGTTACAGTTACACTTGCTGTCGCACAATCTATTTTTTTGACTACATCGTCATTAATAACCAATTACATAATGTGGCATGTAATTTCCTAGTGTTTTCATTTTTTTTTTTTTTTATTGTCGACCACTTGCTGCAACCTTTTTACTTTATATTTTTACTTTAATACAGAACAAAGCATTTTATAACATAAATTTGTATTATAACAAGTTTTCACTTAGCGTTTTCAATAATGGGTAATTGTCTATCCTCCGAAAAGTCTTCGGCATCAGACAAGCCACAGTCGTCGGCTAATCGTGCACCTGCTTCTACGACTGCTGGTGTCCATTCGTCACAAGAACCCAAAGCTAGCGAGTTGAAAACCGACTATTCAATGAACAACAACAACAATAACCAAAACGGCTACATTGAAAACGATGGCAGCGGTGATGCACAACCCGGTTCAGTTGGACCTCGCGAAATGGCCTCGGGTCAGTCACCAGAGTCTTTCGGGTCTGTATCAACAGGCGCTGACAACTCGGCACTCAACAATTCAAGAAATAATGTCGCTAAGAATTCGAGCTCAAATGGCAGTAACGGTGCGTCACACGGGTCCAGTAAACAGACAAACGGCAGTGCGTCGGCAAAAGGTGGCTCGGTATTTGCCAATAATTCAATTCAAGATACTGGTAATCGGCCCGAAGTCAAAATCATGCTGATGGGTTCTGGTGAATCTGGCAAGTCGACAATCTTAAAACAAATGAAGATTATTCATCAAAATGGCTACTCGCAAGACGATTTACTCATGTACAAAACAACTGTTTACAAAAATTTACTAGACTGTGCTAAAGCTGTTATCAGCGCTCTGGAACAGTTTGGAATTGACCTCAATGCTCCATCTAACTCGGCGTTAAAACCAGCTACAGCTGACAACGTGGCCAATAGCTCTGGTTCGGATGAAACTGCGGTTAGTTTAACCAACAATGAAGGCGAAAATCCAAATTCCACAGTTAGCAACAATGACCAACAAATAGATAATAAAGATTCAACAACTCTAGTCACAACAACCAACAACCAAGAAATGCCATACATTTCCAACGATGAGCTCGACCTTGTTAAACATTCCATCATTTCAGCAGACCTGGACTCGACCTTTGATCCCAACCTGGCCACCATCATTATCAAGTTATGGGCCCACCCATACGTCAAGGAAATGTACCGAACACGACGTTCTCAGTTTTACATTATGGACTCTGCATCGTATTTTTTCAACAATGTCCAACGGATAAGCGACATCGACTACATCCCCAACGTGGCTGACATTTTACGAGCACGTATCAAGACCACTGGTATTTACGAGACTCGATTCCAAATGGGCCGACTCAACATCCACATGTACGACGTTGGTGGCCAGCGTTCCGAGCGCAAGAAATGGATTCATTGCTTTGATGATGTAACCATCATCATTTTCTGTGTTGCTTTGTCGGAGTACGACCAGGTTTTGCTTGAAGAAACTTCGCAAAACCGCATGGCCGAAAGTTTAGTGTTGTTTGACTCCATCATCAATTCCCGCTGGTTTGTTCGCACGTCCGTAGTGCTGTTTCTGAACAAGATTGACGTCTTTACAGAAAAGCTCGAAATGTCGCCGCTGGAAAACTATTTCAATGACTACATTGGCGGCCCCGTCGTCAAGACTGCAGTCAAGTACATTCTGTGGCGATTCACAAAGCTGAGCAGAAACGGATTAAACATTTATCCTCACATCACTCAAGCCACCGATACTTCCAACATTCGTTTGGTTTTTGCTGCTGTTAAAGAAACCATTCTTCAAAATTCGCTTAGAGATTCGGGTCTTCTTTAAAAAAAATTATGGAATCGACAAGTTGTTGTATTTGTTTTTGATTTTTTTTTGATTTCCTTTGTTTCAACATTTTAATTTTGTTCACTTTGTTCACTTAGTACTGCTTTTTTCGTCATTTCATTTCTTATTATTTTGTATATCTATTTAATTTGTTTAATTTCATTTTTATTTTCCATTCAATCAGATAATCAAAGTCTGGGGTAAAAGACCTGGAATACGTGTTTCAACCATGTGTACTTGTATTTTCATATATATATATAAATTACTATATTTAAAGCAATCAACCATTTATGTATCGTTTTTTTTTTTTTTCAATTCTTTCCTTTAAACAAAACTTCTCCAGTCCTAGCCAAAACCGCTTGCAACGCAAGTCTCAATGTTGGCGACATGTCTCTATTCATGACACCCAACAACTTTGGATACAACCCATTCACAATTTTGGCAAAGTCGTTTGTCTTGAGCACCAAAAGACCTTCCAAAATGCACACAACTACCGGCGTCCAAGCTTGTAACCCGCGAGTGTCTGAATACTCAAGGCCATCAAATTGCGAAAGCAGCTCTGTAATCATAGGTACAAGCTGGTTTTCTAAATAGCTCTTGAGTTCAGAACGGGTATTGATAGTGATGGACCCAGGCTTGTATTCGGAATCATCATACTGTTCAGCTTCAAGAAGTCTGACTGGGAAATCTGGATCATAATCTTCAACTTGAATCGAATCAACAAGCTTGCCATCTTCATCTGCAGCAACAGCATCCAACTTTTCATCTTCTGTAAACAATCGAATCAAAATTGAAACATAGACGTGAGCACTTAATGACTCCTGTTTGAGAAGATTTGGCAACTGCTTCATAAATCCAAGTCTCCACAAGTTGGTACGAAGCTCCTTGTTGACATTGAATCGGTGAGCAAATATATAACTTTTGCGCAACAAAATCAAAACTCTGAGAAGCTGAGAAACTGGAATCTTGTCGTAAATGTCAGTTCCTTGAACCTTGACCAATTTACGAACAACCAAAGCTGATGGTGGATTGTGTGAGTCTGGTGACGATTCTGTTGGTGTCTTATCAACAGTAACTGTATTTCCATTTGCCACTTTTCCTTCTTCAATATCAATAGTCTCTTGCTTTTGTAAGATTTCGTCAACGGTATCAATCATAAGCAATTGTAAAATGCATTTCATAATAGTCTTGCGGAACTCGTTTTGACGACTTTGATTGTATTCGGACCATGAGGTAGTTCGTTTATGGCCCGGACTCTTTGATTCTCCATTATCATCATCATTAGCAATGCTACCAGGTAAATCTTGGAGAGAATCCAGTGAAACCCCATTAGTAATAGAAGCACTAGAGTTTTGAGAGCGATGGCCTCGTTTCATGCCGTCTGCTTTTCTACCATTAGTAGAAGCAGGACCATTGCTAGTGATATCTTTAGAATTGTCTTGGTTGTTTTCATAATGATCTTCCATATCAAAATAGTCACCAAACAACTCGTTAGCTGTAGTGGTTTCATAAAGATGCTCAACACTGTCAACAACGGTTTTCCAATGGTGAGGCTGGAACTTGTCTACATTTTGTTCAATCAACTGTTGTAAACATGATGCGCCGATACGCGACACAGTATCAATCTCTTGATTAATACATGTTTCCAGCAAGTCCAAAAATCCATCAAGCATTCTTCCCAACGTCTCAAAGTAATGTGAAAGAAGAGCAATCATGTTACGCAAAGCCTGAATCATAGTAGTCGATAGCCAAACAGACATGTTATCTTGGCCATTGATACGTGTTCGAGCCATTTCGGAACGCGACTTGAGAACAACAAAAGTTGGGAAAAGTAACTGTTTACAAACAGTTCCCCAGAAATCGTCAGTGAACGAATCGCCATATTCAGTCAGTGTATCGAAAATGTAATTCAATGCTCTAGATCTAACTTCAAGATCCTCTCCATTCATAATAATATCGTGAAGTGAGAAAAGAATTGGGAACCAATACTTTTTATAAAACTCCTCATCTCCATTCCCGTTTTCTTGTTCCATTTGACGGACTCTGCCAATAGTAGTTTTGAGCAACTCAACAGAGTGAAGACTGGGCTTTTGGAATTGTTTGTTTTTGGCCAACTCACCAAAACAATTGATCATATTTCCAAATGAATCTTGTTGAACAACGTCTTCAAGATTTTCATTCAGAATGCCCTTCATGATTTCAAAATCCATACTCACAACATGAGCATATGGCTGCTTAGCAGCAACCGAAAATGTAGCAAACAAACTTATCCATCCAGACTTGATACGAGATGACTTTGCCAAAACCATCTGTCGCAAACATTGTAAAACCATATCCTTGACTGCTGCATTGTTGTTGTGCGCCATTACATACTCAAAAGGCTCCAAAAACTCTTTTTGGAACTTGAAATGTGACAACTCTTCAAGATCGAAAAATCGAATCGACAGCTGTCGGAGCGAGTCTAAAGCAAAAAAGACAACATTGGTATTTTGATGGCATCCAACAGCATCAAACTGCTTGCCCATAATAGCCCATAATCTCAACCACTCAAATCTGACACGATCCATATTGTAATATGAAATGTCAACCATTTTTTGTAAAGAAAACATGCGAGGATGCTCGCTTTGACCAGACGATTGAATTTCTTCTGCAGACACTTCAGTCAGTGCTTTTACAAAATCTACAATGGCATCACCAGTGAGAGAAGCAGAACTAGTAAAAATCTTATCCATGCTTAACGAAACTTCAGTAGATTGAAGCTCCTCAGCCACTTCAGGTGAATATGTAAATGGCTTCTCGCCATTGATGCTACCATTAAGTGTAGAAGTAACAGAAGTTTGTGTGGTTTGTCGAGACATGCCAAAAAAACTGGAAGTCGTGCTGGCTCGAGATCTGTTGATTGTTTCCGAAGACAAGCGATGGTGGGCAATACGAGCATTAGTAACATCAGGAATAGCACCAGCTTCAATACCGGAAGAAATAAGCTGGAATCGCTCAAGCTGAGAAATACAAGTCAAAATATCCTTCCAAGATGCCTTGAGCAAGTTACCTTCTGTAAGAGCAGTTTGCAAAAGAATTTTGATAGCTTCTACATTTTTTTGTTTCATTTCACTAAGATTTTGCAAATTGGTAAACTGAGCAAGTGCAGAAACAAATGAAATGCGAGCAAGCCCAATATCAAAAAGACAAGCAATACGAATAGAAAGCTTAAAACCTTCAAGACAAAGTTTGGTCACTTCAGGGTCTTCAGACTGTTGGAAAGGGCCAGAAAGACCAGCAAGGAAGGACATCCAAGCAGCTTCAAACATTGGCTTGACGTTCTCAATGTGTGATGCAATATAGAAAATGCTGTCTTGAGACTTTTTACCAGGCTCGCCTTCTCGCGAAATCAAAGCTTTGAAAAGTTGTTCAGCCTTGTTTGACATTTCGCGTGACGCTTGCATGTAAGCTTCACGTTGCAAGTCACGACCGACAGTTGCAATCACGTTAGAAATAAAGCCAGCTGAAGCTTGTTGACCATCAGATGACAAAAGAGCAGCATGTTGCTCAGACAGTAACTTGATTTCGTTGTTGAGAATTTCATTATAAACACCAGTCAGATATTCAGCCGGTAAATCATTACCATCATTGATACCACGATTGTTTCGAATAAAGCCATCTAATGTCATACGGTTTTTGACTTGTGGAGAATGTAAATCGGTATTAAGCATCATCACAGAGTATGCAAGAACATACGCTGTATCAGCATAAGCAAAAACGCCCGAGTTACCAAGTGTATATTGTTCAGCAAACTTCAACATATATCGTTCAATTTTCTGTGATTCACCAGGAAGTCTAAATGCTTGAAGGAATTTTCGTAAAGCATCCACAAATGACATATTGGAAAAGTTCATCAAATCAACAAAAGCGTGCATAATATCAATGTTATACTGATCACCTTCGCCAAGATAATCACCAATAACTGCCTTATCAAGACCTTCAGTGGTCAACAAAAATTCTGCAATCACTTCGGGAGAATCAGATGGAATAAGGCCGGATGCAAGAAGAATTTTAATTCCTTTTTTAGGCTTGGTATTGAACTGGCGAATACCCTCCTGTAAAGCATTCTTTTTGTTTTTAAGTGATTGGAACTGTGAAGGATCGTCTCCAGTTATGGGTGTGCTAGTATTGCTGCTGGAAATCACAGATTTGGAATCATTGTCAGTTAATAATTCTTCACTTTGAGAATTTTGGGGTGTTTCGGTTTCAGAATCGCTAGACTTGTTGAGGGTAGCAGAAACTGCAGCAAGACCACGTTGTGACCAAGCAAGAAGAGATCTCAAAACAGAAACAAGTGAGCCTAATGCTGTTATTTTAAGTGTATGTTCCATAGGAATAGAAAAGGTTTCATTGAGCACAGAATTGTAATGATAGTTTGAAATTGCCAACGCAGGAGGAAGTGAAAGATTATACATGGCCAACGACTTGTGTTTAGAATCAAGATATTGCTGAAGCTGTAAAGCAGACAAGCTAACTGGGGTAACAGCCAGTTTAACAAGGAAATCAATAATATGTTCATAAATATTGAGTGAAGAAGACGAATCGCAATCGTAATTGAGATAAATTTCCACCAAAGCACGAGGATCATTACACAACTTGGCCACAATTGACAAAAAGTAATGTTTTTGGTGCATTGTCGAAGTTTTCATTTCAGTAATGGGAAAGTAAATTTCAGCAAAAAACACTTCAATTTCCTTTTTGAACTGGAATCGCAAATTTGAGATAATCAAAAAGAATATTTCTGCAGAAATTTCAAAAACTGCGGGATTCATACTAGCAGCATTGCGTGCTAAAGATGAACATATATAATCTTTAACCGACAATAAAAAGGTTTCATTGCCTTTGACGTGAGACCGAATGACAACGTCGTTGGATAAAAAGACAGACATGTGAGACTTGAGAATGGTGTATATCAAGTGTAAAGAAAGGAGTTTGGATTTCATGCTAGCAGACCGGATATCAAGAGCATCACCTTCAAGAGCTTTTTCAGAAAGTCTGCAAAGAGTTCTAAACACTAAAAAGGCATCCTTAGCAAACAAATCGTTTTCGTCATCATCAGCATTGGTAGAATTCTCTTTAACTCGTTCTGATTCATTTGCAGAGCTCA
>JAJLVH010001071.1:0-11132 GCA_030570155.1 Magnusiomyces magnusii
CATTGTCCACCGACTCGTTTTGGGTATCGTCGTTCATTTTTGTTTCTGTTCTTATTGTCTGTTGGTGTTGGCGTTGAAGTTGAAGTCAATTTTTTTGATTGAAAATTTGGTGGTGGCACTTTTCCACGTCGGCTCTTAATCTGTTTATAAATAAACAAACCTTTGCATTTTTTAAATATTTTTTATGCCCACACACGAAAACCAGTTTATTTCTTCAAACACACGATTTGCCATTGGCTTTGAATGCGTCAACGTGAGTAAGAGACGTTGTTGATGCGCGGATTCATTGTTTTATTGTCAATTATTCAGATTATTAACACTGACAATCGTCAAGATTCATGAGTTTGTCAAATTCTATACTAGTTGAGGACAGGCGTCCTAGTCCAAGCCTTCTTGACCAGCATGATAATGACCTACAACAACAACCACCAAATGCCACTACCGAACCTGCTTCAAATGCTCCGTTCGAATGGCTCCAAGATGAAGATTTGACACAAGAATGGATTCCCGAGCCCGCTGATTCTAAAAACTCCATTACTGTCCCTTCTAAATCTTCGACACCAACTTTACAAATGGAATTCAACCATAACCAACATTCCAAACCTCCAAAACGTCGAACTAAGCATTCACAACATACCGCCATCAGTAGGTCTAATTCCCAGCTGGAGATTGCCAATTCTGGCGTCTTTGAAAGTTCTAAAGCTCCTTCATTACCAAGTATCGCGTCTACGGAAGTCATGGCGTCGTCTTTTATTCCAACGCCCAGCCACGAAACAATTGACCATAATTCGTCACTTGCAATCAACGAAACAAATTCAGACCCAAACAATGCCAACATCGATGCTGCCGATATATCAAGCGCTGCCGGCACTGTCAATATCCATTCTTCTATTTATAACACTTCTTCTCCTGATGGCGCCGTCATTGAGACTCGTTCTAGCGCCGGCGCTGGGATTTCTTCTGTTATTATTCACAATAACAACAACGACACTCAAAATGGTGGGACAACTCGATATTACGATAATAAAATAGTTGGTAGTGTTATTCAAAGCCCTAAAAAAGCAAGTAAAATCATTGTTGAAACTCCTCAATGGAAACGAGCTCTCATCAATGCCCAAAATAATCCTTCTGATCAAGAGTATGATCCAAATAAAGAGCATTCGTTTCAAAAACTATTCAATCCTCCAACTTTGAATATGCAAGACTTGTCGAATCAAAACGAAATGGGTGTTTATTTCAAGGACCATAATTATTTACCTGAAGAATTACAACAAGATTCAAATGAAGAACAAAATGAAAGCATCGCCATCATTGATAAATCTTCAAAGGTTGATGATGATGACTTGGTTCAAACTCAACAGGTTTATCATATCCAACAACACAGTATTGCTAATCGATTTCCAAGAGCTCAGCATCAATTCCCAGGTCGATACCTTTCAACCAACAGTGACACAAAACAGTATATGTCACCACAATCGCAACACACTTCTGGTAGTAGCACGACGACAACTACAACAACTGGAATGAGTTCGGCTTCAGCTACAACAAAAACTTCAGCTGTAACCCAAAAGTCGGCATACTTTGGTGAAGATTTAAAACATTCTAAATTATCTCGTGCAACATCTGCTACTACTGCTAATACCAATACCTCCTTGACTTCAATGTCTCCACTCAAGCTGTTTTCTATTCATGATACATATACCAACACTAGACTGGACAATTTACTTGACGCCATGAATGACGAAGATGAATTTGAAGATGACGAATCTGCTGCTGAGCAACGTGCTAGAGAAGAGTTGTACTCTAATCATAGCGGGCATCCAGAACCTCTTGAAACACACATTGCGCGTTCCGGAGATGATGTTGAAAGTTATATGACAGACCTAAGTCCAGTCGATAACCAATTATATCCAGAGCCTCAACATGAGTACAATCATAACCGGATTTCAGAAAATAATGAATTTTACGATACAGAAGAAGTTGATGAGTATCAGTATGATAATGATACCGATTCTAACTATACTAGCGGCAATTGGAATTCCGCAGATAGACGCGATCTTACAACTCAACAATTTATGGTTGATGCTGAAAATGTCATGAACAAGCTACGTGGAATATACCAATCTTCTACTGTTTCTATCCATGAGTTTGGTAAAGGTCCGGCTCATGACGAGTTTGAAAATGGTGAATATACTACTATTGAAGAATCCTCCATGACTTCAGATGCTGAGCATACGGATGCACAAATTGATCATTTTCAACAATCAAACACTACTACCAGCTATTCTTTGGAAATTGAAACAAGTGATAGCATCCAAACTTCAAGTTCACACACGAACGATAGCAATTCAGGTCTTGTAGAAGAAACCAGTTCTTTGTTGCAAATACAAAGAGGAACAATGGCTTCAAATGCGACAACAGCTAGTAGATATTACTCTTCAGTTATTGTTCGTTCACAGGCAGAGCCTGAAAACAATGAAAATGACGATGACGATGATATCAATCAATCTGTTCCCACTATCAAACCCACTTCTAATGGTCGTTTAAAATTTTTGAAGCAAGGTGCCATCATTTATGAAGACGCTCCAAATCATAGGCAACGTCATGTTTCTTCTGGTTCCAGTAATACTAATCAAACAACGTCAACAACGATGATGATGTTACAATCGCCTGACAAACCTGGTCGTAGGAACATGGGTGTTATTCTTAGTACTGACGAAATGGCTAAAAAGATCCCCAAGACCATGGGCGACATGCATTTCGATTCTAAAAACAAGGTTTGGCACAACCTCGATGCTTATACAAAATACACGCATCACAGCAGAAATATTCATGGAAACAATTCTAACGAAAGCTACAGTCACAGACACAAGGTCAGCAAACAATATCCTCATACAAATCGCTTGAATAATAAAGGAAGCTCTGGGGCCGCCAGACCACTACGAACTAGATCTAATCTTGCTGATGTTTTATCCAATTCTATTGAAGATGATGGCCAACCAGCGGATACCGGCAATAATACATATTCCAGTATTTATAATAACGATGACAATAATTACAACACAGCTGCTACATCTACTACCAACATTTCATTACCTCGTTCCGACTCTTTTTCATCTGAAGAAATTGATGTTTTTTCTGGGATTGATGATCTTGTAAGTTCTGGTGATACTAACAATCGTTCTCGTGTGGAGCCTAATTCTAATTCAGAGTTTGTGGAGTCTAAAAATTATGACAGCCCTGCTGAATCTGAGTCTCGTTACAGCGATCCAGATGACGCTGATGTTTATGGGAATATCAATGATGCAGCAACAAAGCTTGAATTTGGTGGAGATAATCTTTCTAATAGTCAATATTTATATCCAAGTCCTGAAAATGAATACAAAAATACCAAAGGACATCAATTTCGTTATGATACAGCAGGAAGTTCTATAAAAAGTTACAAGAAGAAGCTTCTTGATTTGAAGCAAAAGCCTTTTTATGGTCAATCCAAGATTCCAATCTTATCACGACGTCCTTTACCAAAAACACCAATGGAAGATCCAGAAGCTTCATTTTATGCTTCTACACCACCGGCAAAGATTCCAAGAACTCATAAACCCAATCCCAATCATTTACTTCCTGCAACACCTCAAGCACAATTCACTCGTGAAGCTCGTCGTCATTATTCTCGGTACAATCCTAATCCAGTAGCAGCAATAGCATCACCAGTAAAGGCCGGTTCTCGCAGAATTGCGTCTCGGTCTCGATCTTATTCTCCCAAAAAACGATATGGAAATGGTTTAAACTCGGAGAAGTCTAAACTATCTCGCGTTTCAGAAATCCATACGGAAAATTTTCAACATGAAGTATCTTTTCAAAATGAAGAACCTGTATACCCATCTAATATCCATGCTGAGCTTGCCGCTCCAGATACTGGCATTTCTGTCATGTCTGGAATTTCTCCTGATCATGAGCCAATAGCCAAACGTACTCGCAGTAGTGGAAAATTGGTTGAAATTTTTGATAAAACAATGTTTGGGTCTACAGAAACACCATCTAATAGTATTTTTGGGCAAACACCACTTCATTTGAATTATGAAAATAATAATAATACTGATGATGATGATGACCAAGAAGATGATTTTGAAACACTGAGTCGTCGAGTTAGACCTAATGGTTATGGTGGTGCTAATAATAATGGTGCAGCTAATGGAAAAGAAAATATCAATGGGCGACGCAATATGGTGAATAATGGAACAGATTTTGGTAAAGTTTTTGATAAAGCAATTCCACAAGGTTTTTCAGATTTACCGAATGGATTTCGTCGTAACGGCAATACTGACAATGGCCATAAAAGCAATAACAGTACAGAAAACAATGGATTTCGAAACCGTGAAAACTTGAATCCTGGAGGAAAAAAGAAGCAAGAAGTTTCATTTGATGTCACGCCTAGAATCATTAGTAACCAGTATGGACATGACGTTGAAGTTTACAGTGAAGTTGATGCTAGTTTTGTGAGTACTGTGGATAAAGAAGCAACTGACAGTGAATATGAGGATGATGAAAATAAGTACTCACGTTCTGTCGACCCCATGACTAAATCTTTTGAAACACCTACTAAATCAAAACTGCGCCATGAATATACTGCTAGCATACAATCATCTTCTTTTTCTTCTGATGTTGATGATACTGTTGAAGGCAACAGTGCTACAACTATTACTGATAGAAATAGGGGTGTTAAAAAACCAAGTTCTTTTGATTACGAAGATGAACCTTCACATAATGTTACCCAAATATCTTTACTCAGCGACCTTTCATACCAACACAGCAAGTCTCGTCTTGTTCATGTATTAACTGACCGTTATGCTGGAGATTATCTTTCTTCGTCTAAAATTTTGAGTGACGATTTGTATGACGACAACGAAAAAAATGGAAGCGACGATACAGACGACGGATTTTCCAGCAAACCCAAGTTTAACGATTTAAATTCGCTCGATCAGTTCGACATTAGTATGCGTATGAGTGACCATGTTGACAGAGGCATGCGTCTCAATAATGGACTTTTATGTTGGGATACTTTAACCGATATTAATTTGTCGCATGCTAATTTGGAATCATTGATTGATCTTGATACAGTGTGTCCCAAACTTGTGCGACTTGATGCTTCACATAATAAATTGAATGTGATTTTGGGAATTCCTTCATCGATTCGAGTTTTGGATGTTTCGCATAATAAGTTGACAAACATTACTACCGTTGGTGGGTTTAAGAATTTGACTAATTTGCATGTTTTGAACATTTCGTCTAATAAAAATGTTTCGAGTCTTGTTGGAATTTCACATTTAGTTAACTTGAGAGAACTACGAGCTAGAGATTGTGGAATTGAAAGTTTATCAATTGTTGAAATTGATAAACCAAATAACATTTTGGATAATTATACCAAGTCTAAAGTTAACAATGCTAATAATGATAATAATAATAATACCAACAACAACAATAATAGCTTTTTTGAAAACAATGATTACAAGAAACGAAAAAAGTCTGGTTTAGGATTTGCCAAGGATTTGGATGCACTTGCATTTATTGATTTGCGCAACAACAAGTTGAGCGGTGCGTTGGATTTTAAACACGATTGTGAGTTTAGTCCAGAGTCTCGATTAGAATCTTTAATCTTGAGTGGTAACAAGATTCGAGAAATTTGGAATATTTACATTTTTAAGAGATTGAAATCTCTGGATCTCGGTATGTTTTTTTATTTCATTTTTGTTTTATGATTTTTGCTAACTGTTTGACTTTTTTTTTTTTTTTTTTTTTTGAAAAAAATTGGAAATTTAAAATTTGGAAAAAAAATAAATTGAAAATTAAAAACAATGGAAACAAAATTGTTTGACTAATTATTAATTTTTGATTCGATTTCGGTTTTTCTTTTGTTGTTCACTTTTATTGTTTACCGGTGTGCTTTTCAGTGTTTTTTTTTTTTTCTTCTTTTTTAAATTTGATTGATTTAAAAACGATTTAACCAAAAGTAATAAACTAAAAATAAAAGATACCTCTAAAGATATCACAATCGAATATGTGGAAAAAGTTTATATTGACTGACAGAAAGGGGAACTGAAAAAAAAAAAAATGACGTTTGAATATAAGCATTATTTTCAATGGTTGTTATTTTTATCATTCAAAAAGATTGAAAAGATCACGAACGTTATATAATGTCGATGAGTTACTAAAAAAAGCGAAACCCAAAAAGAATACTACCAATACTTATTTTTATTACTTTTTATTTTTTGGCGAATATAATAAAAGAGGGTTTGAAAAAGACTGAAAATGCACTGGTAACTAATATTTGAGGAAAAAAGTCAATATTGAATTAATACCGAGGTCAGATTGACTTTTTAGCATGATTAATCAAACATTGAACATTTTGTTTTGGTTTTTCTTTTTCTTTTTTTTTTTTTTTTCCGATTTTAAACTTTGAGTTTTTTTCAAAAAAATTAAAATTATCAAAATTAAACTCAATTCGTTTTAATTATTTTTTAAGATGATAATTATTTGACAAGCTTAAATTTTGTTAGTACAGTGTTGATGGGAGAAACACATTCTCCTGTGGATAAACGGGCAACGTCGTCAAAAAATATTGTCAAACAGAAATTATACAAAGAACTTGATGGCTCCAAGTCGAATTTGCATTCAACATCTAATGGTAACGACAACAGCACGATACCTATTAATAATAAAGTTAATAATAACTACAGTAATAGCGACACCAAATTTGGTTTCAAAAATGGAATCAGGTTGCCGCCTGGTATGTTTTTGGATGAAGACAAGTCTTGTAAGTCGTTGTTAAGACTGAGTGTTCGTAACAATAAATTGGGTTTTGACAATACCAATAACCAAAAAAGTAAGGTCGAGAAACAACAAGGCAACAAAAACAATAAGCGGCCTTGTGATAACAAACTGATTGATGAACAAACCGGAAAGTTTAAAGACAAAAGACAAGGAGAAAATGGAGAAGACATTTCATCCAACACTGAGTCGACACGACTCAAAACACGTTCAAATTCAAAGTTTCGATTTGATTTGGTTCCAAATTTACAAGTTTTGCATGCCGAATACAACCCAAATTTAAGGTTGGCAGAAATAGTTGCAGGATTTATTGGATCAAGTTTGTTTTGTTCATTGATGCAGAAACATCAACAACAGTCTAGAAATTTGGTATCATCATTGTCACCAATATCGACATCGTCACCAGCTACAGCACCAACATCAAACTTAATTTCAGCATTACTTTCTTCTCGTAATAAATCATTTAAAACAGAGGAAAAAGAAAGAGTTGGACGATCAAAGTTGTTTAAAGTATCTGAAAATAATAATAATGATGGATTTGGAAAGAAGAAAGGATCTGCAAGTTTGATACCTGACAGCAAAGCTTGTTATTCTAAAACAGCAGCTAATAAATCAGCCGCGTTGATGGAAACTACCAGTAATAATAATAATAATACTAATAATGTTTACAACAAGAAGAATCAAGTATCTTTGACACGATTATCGACGAGAACAAGAGACTCAGGAACTAGTGGTAGTTTTTCGTTAGTCAGGAAGCAAAAGAATGATTTTGAACAAGAATTAATGAATGCATCACGAATGTCTTGTCTTAAACACTTGAGTATTCATGTTTCTGGTGAAGATGATTTGATGCTTTCTAATAAAAGTGTTGATGGTTCAAATACTAACGATGATACCAACTCTATTGCCAGCAGTTCAAGGTTTACCGAGAATGGATATAGTGAAGGAATAAGCATATTAACGTTTTTTAACGAGATTGAAGAACTCAAGTTTTTTGCATGGCCGAAAATTCCAACCAATAATGGATTTATTGAAGTGGATCAGCATCATAACGTCATCAACAATCAGCAATATCATTTTGGTGAAAACCACAACAATGATAAAAACTTGCATTATTTCAATTCACTTGGATATACATTCCAATTCTCGACATTTTTTTTGAACCTAAAACTGTTGGATCTTTCAGGACAAGGGATTTCAAAATTGTCGCCCAGATTTGCAGAATTTGTTCCGAATTTGCGGGTTGCCAATTTTGCATTTAATAAGCTTGGAGATGAAGATTTAGTAACTGTTCTTTGCAAAATTCCTCGATTGACGCGGTTATTTCTTTATGGAAACAAGATTGAAAATGTGTGGTCAGTTGTTGAGTTTTTACGATATCTACCGTCAGCATCAGCTAGAAAGATGGGGTCAACGGCTACATCTACTACAGAATCATTTACAACATATTCATCAGTAGGTGAAGATGATGGAGATGGAATAGAAGCCAAGTCATTACAAATTCTTGATTTACGAAGTAATCCAGTTACAGAAGGGTTTTATCCTGATGTGATTCAAGTACAAAGATCACAAGAAGAGCTGGAGCAAAAGGTCAAAAAGTCCAAAGACGTGGGGTCTGTGAAAACACAATCGGCATCATCAGGATTTGGAACTTTATCCACGATCAACAGCACCATCAATGGAACGATTTCTGGTACGATTTCTGGTAGCATCAACAGTAACATGATGGAGAACCTGAATAGCAAGCGTCAGAGAAACAAGATCATGCTACTTTGCGATGTTTTACAGGCGTTACAAATGCCAAGCGACCCACGAAACCAGAGTCGAGCACGAGGAGATGAAGGGAGTGGAGTGAAGAAGAGTGAAGGAATGTTTGGAAGAGTTTCAAAAAAGGGAAAAACAAGGTTTGAGGGCGATGTTTTAGACGAAGAAGAAGAAGAATATGATATTTTGAAAAAGAAGCGGAAGGGAAAGGGTATGGTTAGAAAGATGATTCCAATTTCTAAAAGCTTTGCTACGATCTATCAAGACGCATTAAAAAGCAAAGGCCAAGAAGCATGGCAGGCCACGGACATGGCATACATTGAGCAAGAGCTTATCAAGGAGCTCAACAAGGAGGAAGAGGAGGTTATTAGACGTAATGGGCTGTACGAGAAGCACGAAACCGCCGAGAATACCAAGAGACACGCAAGTCAAACAAGGCACCAAGATTCCAGAATTCAATATTGGGCAGCAGTGCTTATTTCGTGTCCTGGGCTGAAATGGCTAGACGGGCACACGTTGACGGAGCCTGTTTGCAACAGCGTGATTAGGGCCTGGAGAGAGATGGTTAAGCGGTGAATGTCTTTTTTTGTGTATCGTGCAATCAATGATTAGCAGAGCCACAGGTGTTTTTGGATTTCCGCAAAAGCCAAAATAAGGTTTTGGTCTTTTTCTATAACAACAAAAAAACCAAATAAATGTATACAAAAGTCAATAAAACGCCATGAACAGAATACATAAATGGGCATTTGCATTGCAACGGACGTCGTTTACGACGATTGTTTGTTGTTTTTAGTGCTGAAGGACCGGAAAAAAAATATAAAGTAACTACAATAAAGAACTGTGGGAATCTAAAGGAATTTGGTGACATTTTTTAGTTATACGATTTAGAAATTAAGTTTTAAGTTATCAAATTTTTGTGTTTTGTATATATGAATATTAAATATTAGTATTGAATCATTATTGTTTTATTTTTTTTTTCTTTTATTTCAGCTATTCTTGTTTAAAACCCACAAGAGTTTGGATACTTTCTGTCACTCAAAGGTGATGGAATAATACCAGCATCAGTAAGACGACGGAAATCCCATTCCAAGGCGGTTTCGGTCTTGTAGCACCAGAAAATCCAGCCAGCGCCTTGATCGTAGGCGTCCATTTGAGCTTCGACATAACGGCGAGAGTCGTTGACTTGATCCGGGGTCCAAGCAGAAATATCGTCACGGTTGTCGCAAGATCCAATGTATCCAGAACCTGGGAAGGCGCCGGTGTATCTGGGGCCTTTTCCAACACCGTTGAGCCACTTGGCACAATCGGTCAAAGCGCCAGACCACTCGCCAACAACTCTCCAGTGATACTCGCTCTGTGTTTGCCATCCAAGACTGCAAGCAACGCCGACGTGTTGGTCAATAGTACGAGTAAGCTCACCAGGGCTAAAGACTTGGTAATGGTGGTGGTCGAGAATGACAAAGTAGTGGTCAGGTAAAGTCATCCAGTTGTCAGCGTTCCAGTAACCCATAGGCATAAAGGCGTCATGGAAAGCAACGCCTCTGGCATTAGATGCACTTCTCACAGTGTCGTAACCATCACGGTAGTATTGCTTGATTTTTTCCATATCAAGGCTAGGTCCAAGAGGTTCGTTAATAAGCTCGATAGCAGTAACGACATCGTTATATTCATCAGAACCGTATTTGTTGGCCATGTATTCCAAGACTTCAAGAGTGATTTCAGTGTTGTTGCCTTGCTGCCATTCCCACACGTCACGAAGACCAGAATTGTCGAAACCGTTTTGGGAGCCAGGAGCACCGTGCAAGTCAACCCAAACCTTAAGTCCGGCGTTACGAGCCCATTCAATCGCCTTGTCAAGGTACTCTTCTTGGCCCTGAACGTAGGGGTCGCCAGGCAAAGCGGTGAAAGCCCAATAACCGATAGGGATACGGACATGATTAAGGGAGTACTTTTGGGCTATATCGTAGAAATCCTGCTCAGTGAACCAAGTATCCCAATGGTTGGTCAATCTTGTCAAGGCTTCTTCCTTACCAAGGTATTGGGTGTAGTGGTATTCATCGACAGGAGTCTGGGATTCGTCGCCAAAAACTTCAAAAAGAGAAGGAGTGATGAACGGTTCCAAAAGCAACCAACCACCGATATTGACACCGCGGACCTTGTCGTTATCGTAATCAAAGCCAGGATAATTTGTTCGCTTACTTTTGAGGGTAAACGGAGCAGCTGAAGCAAACGAAGCTAAAGCTATAACCAAAGATAGAATGGAGTTGATGTGCATCATATATAGATTGAAAACCAGGAATCAAGCCAATTGATTGAATAAATAAATAAATATATAAATAACCAAAAAACGAATTCCAAAGGTTTCTTTGTAGACTATTTATATCCAGAAAAAATAAACATTAAATGATTTTAAAATAAAAGCATATAAAAAAAAGCTGATGCCAATAGCCCAGTCCTAAGATATAAGATTTCAAACTAGTCTAACAATATTTTGACTTTGTGCATTCTCATTTGCTATAAATGGAACATCATCAAACTTTCTT